>JAIPRM010000583.1:7105-52176 GCA_025469315.1 Stegophylla sp. TES_Ste_2020
TAAAGTACCATCTGGGTATGATTCCGGTTCTTTAGAGATATTGATCGAAACTTTTGGTCCAGTATTTCTATACGAAAAAGTGTTTCCAGGAAGAGAAAAAAAAATAAAAAAAAAAAAAATAAATAAATAAACATCATTGTAAAATCATAAGCTTCTTCACTTCGTTCAGAATCTAAAATCTAAATTTAGCTAGATGATTATTGTCTTTGTATTTAAATGAGTAAAGAAACAAAAAGATTGTCAGTATGAATTATTTAAGTTTGAACTGACCGTTAAAGGTGAAATTCAAAATATATAATGTATAAAGAGAAGTTCTTGACTTGGAAAAACTGTACAAAAAAGGGACTTAACTATAGATGTAATAAATTGCATATAATAAATCTTGTTAAGGTTAAGGCTAATGCTAAGTGAATTTAAAATTAATTTTGTGATAACAGGATTCAGTAAATTATGCAATTTTGTACTGAATATATCAACGTTTTCGGCATATTTTGCGTCATACTCTATTTAATATCACAATTTCATTTGATTTAAAGTATATTATACTGATTAATGATTTAAATAGAACAAAAGAATTAATATTTACAGTTCTATTTTAAATTGTGTGAAACGAATACTCATATGAATAAAACGTTACTTAGTGATAAGTTTAACAAATTTAATGGTACGTGGACATTTTCTCGAATCCGTTTTCCCTAATGATCATTTTCCCGAAAGATCATTTCACGAAAACCAAAATCCCGAATTCATAAAACATAAATGCAGTGTATAATGTATTGCAGTATATGAAATAACAGTTGCATAAAATTATATCGTACTTGTATTTTCAAAACAGGGTTGATTATTAGGTATTTAATAGTACAATATTTTTTCTCATACATATTTTTCTTAATATATAGTACCTATATAATACAAGTTTTATAAGCTAATAATTTAATATTGGTATTTCTTTAAATAATAAAAAAAAAATATTTTCATAAATAATACCATTTATGGATTAAGTTTTCGAGAAAATGTATTCAGGATTTGGTTTTCGTGAAATGGTCTTTCGGGAAAATGATATTCAAGAAAATGGATCTGGGAAAACGTCCGGTAATCAAATTTAATTGTACACTGCACGGAATACAATGAAACTGACATTAAATTACATACCTAGTTTTTGATAATATTTGATAAACCTAGATTTGTTTATATTTTAAGTCTTTAACAGCATATTTCGAAGTATTTTTAAAACATATTTAAACGCATATTTATACACTTTTCGAAAAATAATATCACACATAATTTGTGTATTATTTATCACATAAACTTACAAACCCTGAATCATAAATGTATTATTATGAAGAATTATGTTCCAATAAAAATTTTAAACAAACGTTAGTCGTAGTATAATAATATTATGATCAATGTTTTTTTTTTATTTATTTAATGCTATAAATAAACCGTAAAATATATTATTCCTTGTTTTTTTTATTAATTACTTCAAAAATTTCTGCCATGCGAGCTTGTTGGGCCAAAGAACAGTGGTTCTCAATAGACAATATTACAGGATATGGAGAAGCAACAAATGCATGCCGGTTAATGGCATCCACAGCTCCAAGAAAAGGTATTTTTGACGTAAAAGTATGTCCATGATAAATCAAAGGATTTCCATCATCGCCGTCCCAACAATCCAGCTCAACACATCGACAACCAGCTAATAATACCTGAAAAAGGAAAGTACATGTATTATATACTATTAAATGTAGAGTTTAAACGAAATTTGAATAAAATAAACTGGGTATAGTGCATTGTTTTTTATGTATATTGATATCTAAATACATAATTAAGTTCAGCTCGAGATTAAAATATTGTAAGTCTTACTATTTTTTCAAACTCTTTGTTAAGTTCTTTTGAGAATAAACTAATAAAATGATTGCGATAGAGTATTCTAATTTTTGTTATTTATGCAGCGTCTAAGCATTATTTAGCTAAGTTCGTATTATTTTAAATTAATATGTGCTTAATTATAGATTAAACAGGTACGTTTTATTACCTATATTAATAAGGATACAGTCGAAATACAGTGAAAAAGTAGAATTTAACTATTGACATCACAGTTTATAATCTATACACTTATCTATGTATAAGTCTGTAAATATATTTATATCTATATAACACATTTATTTATTTATTTAGAAAAGTATAAACCCATTTATGGTCGTCATAAAATAATGTAAGTAATAATAATTATAATTATATGATGATTACATAAAATATACAATTTGTTGTAAAGTTCCAAGATGTTAATAAAATTTCAATAATTTCAGAGATACGTTTTTGTACGATATAATTCATAAGAATTAGTGATGCACAGCGATATATATAATATAAGTGCCGATATCGTTTCATATACATTGGTATCATACCGCGATTTTGAAAAACAAACGATATCGACGATATCGAACCAAATATGCAACTATATACACATCTATTATTTAGTTAACTGTTATTAATAGAGCCCGTATTTATATGCATTTAAAAAGTGTCAAATATGATGCAAATATGCAAAGAAAAAGTGGCCAAGTATATTATGTAATGTAATTTTTGATATACTTTAAAGTATTATTGAGAAAAAAAAATTTGGTAATCGACAAAACGCTAGGTTGATTGAGCCCTAATCTTATTAATTATTATCAATATCTGTTATTAGTCTAGTAATATGAATAGTATTAATTATTATTAGTATTATTAATTTTTTTAAACTCAAAATCGAAATACCATTTTTTCTCGAACTGTTCGAACTCGAATCTCATTTTTATTCGAACTATTTTTGAACTTTAGAACTTTTTCGAACTTTAAAAAAATTAAAACATTTGATAATTTATCCACAATTAATTTGAAAAGGAAAAATATAGTAGTAAAATGTTAAGTTAATGTTTAAAAGTTCTTAATACTTTTAAGTTTCAATTGTTTAACTTTTAAATCAAAATTTTAAGAACAAGTAAAAGTAAAAATTTCTAACATACTTAACTCAAACTATTTGAACTGTTCGAGTTCGAATTCAAACTGACTTTTCTCTCGAACTTTGAACTGTTCGAATTTCTTAAAGTACGAGGTGTTCTAGAATCCGATAAGTTCGAGAATCTATCCCTACTTATTAGTTATTAGTCATTAATAAATCATTACGATATCAGATATCGAATAATTTTGGAAAAAAAAAAAGTAATAATAAAATAAATCATTGCCATACTTTTGATAAATTAGTCTTATCGATATCAAAAAATTGGTTAGGTATCGATATCGAAATTGAAATAAAATATCGCTGTGCATCACTACTAGTAAGCAATACGATGCATTTAAAAGAAACGCTCAAAAATCTAAAACGATAATTTTCATTGACATTTATTTCAATTATTACGATTAGATAAATTATCATAGACATAAGTTTTCAGACTTATTATTATAATTCTTTTTTTCTTTTTTGGAAATAGATTTATAATTTTGTCTTACCCGACTATAAAGATCAATTGAAGAGTCGCCTTTTAATTGGTGACCAGTAAGATACGTATTATGCGATGAAGCTATGTAATAACACGATAGTGGATAGTGCATGTCCTTTTCAGCGATCTTTGTCTCCGCTTCATTGTATACGCTATTTACGTTGCTCATCATGTACTTAGCAAAGCCTTCGAATGAAAGACAATTTCGAGCACTGATTTCGAGGTCTGGTTCGTGTGTCTGTAACGGAAGTAGTTTCAAACATAAATAATATGTCACAATAAATATTGTTATTTTTTAAATACATATTTTATTTTATCATGTTTTATTTTTTAATCTACAAGATCTTTTGGCTTGCTGCATTTTAGCTGAAAAATTTAATAAAACATACTATATATTATATTAAATGCATGCGCGTATCGCATAGATAATATAAATTAAATAAGTTTAATAGATACATAACATTACCTTGAAATTTTATATTTTTTATAAAAATTTACTGAGTTTGTCAAATTGTAGCTTTTTAAAAAATATGTAATTAATGTAATGATGAGAGAAAAATATCGAATAATCCGCTGAAATTACTATGAAACATACGTGTTATTTAAAACACAAAAGAAAATTGTGTTTTAAACACAATAATAATTTCATACGAATTCACATTGTAAAAATAAATGATCACTCTACAGTTTTATTTTGACACGTTTGCAATAATGAAAGACATTTCACACACCTGAATTAAAAATTTGGCTTCTTCCTCCGTACAAGGTGTCATTTGTTTCTTTTCCAAAAAGTACATGAAATCGCTCAGCGTCCATATACCAGCCGATTTTGATGTCTCTACACCAGTACTATTGCAGATAATACTAGATGCGGCGATAGCGTCGAATATACGTTTTTTGTGAACAACAGCACTGATCGGCTGCGTACCGTTTGCTCTCCCATTTTTGTTGAGAGTATTTGAAGCTATAAACAAATAAACATATTAGATCCAACCTGACAGATCTGGGTGGAAGGCGTTTAGAATTTTTTAGTAGACCGCAAGATTCGACTTCATTTGAAACATCGTGAAGGTTTTTACCTATTTCGCTTTTATTTTAATATAAGTAATTTAGGTACTAAAATGTATATTTCCAAAGAATTAATAGCTTGATAATTAGATGTTTTATCAAAAAAAATAAATAAAATAATAATAAATAAATAAATAATATTTTGTAGTTATTATTATTAGGGTGCGGATTTGTATCTATTTACATATTTGTCAAATATGAAGATAATCAAATGATTCCACAATATAAATGTGTTTCAGTACTAGCTGATTATTTTAAACTACGGTTAATACTAGATATCGCATTTTGAAACTAACTTACATATTTTCTTTATGTATTTTACTTTATATTAAATATTAAGATGTTTTTAAAAGATAAAGAAAAACCTAACTGGAGCATAAAAAATAATGATGGATTTAGATGAAAATCATCGGTCTGAGAAGACAAGTTCTATAAGAAAGATCAGTATCTCGAATAGTTTTTGAGATAGTATTGATAGTGAATATATTAGAAATATGTCTAAAAATAAAATAAAAATGTGTTTAAAATCACCATCGTTTTTTGGCGCATCAGTTATTGGAATCTCGCCTTCATTTTGAAGGGAGGTTTTTAGTGAGAAAAAAAGGTGTATAATAAGAATGTACAATAACGAATGAACAGCTAGCAAATTCTATAGGAAATAAAACATTGGGACGTGATAAGCTTTTTTTCTCTTTTGGTAAATTATACAATTGTGAATTTTTATTACATACTATTTTACTTTTTAAAAATGTAAAAAGAAGATACAAAGTTAAAAATATTGGAAAATTCTGTATTGTACGTGAGTGTCAAGTGTGTCAAGTGGAAACTATACACCATAGGTATACATGTTGTTATAAAACGGGCATAGTGCAAAGGCGTGTCCTGGAGATGCACTCGGTGGGAAAGTACCTGCTCATATTATTATGTAAGTTTCTACCCAAAGTTTAAAGGTTTGAACAGAAAAAAAAAAAAAATGAAAATAATAATATTTGTATGAAATTGTTCGGATGTGGCGATATTCATCTTGTAAGGGATACATATATATTAAACATGAGTATTGGCTAACTAAGAATTGAATTAAAGATATTTAAAAATAAATTAATCCATTTACTTAATTGCTATGATAAATAAAATGATTTCTAAATAAATCTATAGATAAATTATATCATGACACTTTAATAAATATTGATTGAATATCTACATAGATTGAAAAAGGTTTAGTAATGTACCTATACTAATTTAAATATAATTAAATCTCAAACAAAAATGGTAGTAAAAAAAGAATTTGTGTTCAAATAACAAGACAATGAAATTAAAAAAAAATTAAAGTTCAAGTCTGAAAGGGCTGTAAAATGCGTGTCTATAATTTATTTGAATATTATGTTATTTTTGGTTATCATCATATGTGACAGCGAAATAGAGGGGTGACGACACAAATGTCGGGAATGACTGAAAATAAGGTTATACGTGTATCGAGTGAACAGTTAGTCTAACATGGATCTTAGACAGATGAAATTATAACAACAAAAAATCGGAGGATTTAATTACTTTCTAACGTATATTCTAAACACATACTTTTTAATGTACGCAATTTATTACTATTACAATATAATTACTTTTGTTTACAATGTTTAAGGAATGGGATAGATACCTAAATAGTTACAAAAATAGGATAGTTTTAATTGTAACAATTGAAAATATATAAGCAAAAAATCAATATATCAATTTTTTTTTTTTATTTTTTGTATAGCGTAGCTATCAATTCTGTTAAAATTTTCCATTCAGCATTCAGTATTATAACACTGATAATAAAACTGTTCAAAGAATGGGAGTGCATAAAAATTATTCTGAATCTATCTTCGGTGGCCCCATCCATACGAATAATTCTAAATACACCCTTAATATGACTCAATGCAAGAGAGTACTATTATCCTTACAATTGATAATTTCTATTTTTAATATAATAATATAAGTTTCAGCGTATCAACTTACTTTGAGTTTGTTCTAATGCCGTTTTTGGAACTAATAATCTCGTAGCAGTGTTTTGTGCAGATATATCTTCAGACTTTCTGCCTGTTGATTTAGGAATGGTCGCTTTAATTTTGTCGAAAATGTCCCGAAGATCTTTACGCATTCTCAGGCTATGAGAACGAAACACAAATAACAATGAGTTAGGCATTTGATTGGTCTAAAGTTTCTAAAAATAATAATAAAATTAAAAATAATAATTACTTGAAGCTGTCGAAGAGGGAACTAAAATCGTCAAAGTCTAATTGTGTATTGCTGGGCGTCATCAATGAATTCTGTAGGTCATTCACTGTCAGTTCCTTTGCTTTTTGATTGGTTCTTTAATATTATCACATTAGTACATAACATTAATATTATTTCTCATTTAAACATAGTATGAGCATTTAGTAATTTCTGAATTCTGAACATATAATATGTATCTAATTTTAATAAGTGCAGTTAAGTTTTTAGCTATATTATTTTTGATTTAAGTTAAAACACAAAAATCAAATGTATAAAAATTCAGGTTATGGTATATTTTACCGTTTTATCAATTTTTCGGTAGTCTTTTTTTATGCATAGAAAAATTATTGAGAAATTTAAAAAATCACCTCTCAAAAGTACCATCTTTGTGTAATTTCTGAACTATTAAGTTACTGATTCAAACATTTTTCGTATTTCTAAACGAAAAAGTGTTCACAGAAGGAAAAAAACAAAAAAAAAAAAAGACCAGACATATTTTACTCCATGGATATAATTCACTTTCTAGGAGGGATTTTCTTGGTGGGTGTATTGAATTTTAAAGAACGATAAATTATTTCTTCAATAAAACGATTCTGAGTAGAGGTTCAGTTATTATACGATAACTACGTAACAATAATTAATACGTTACCATGGTTTTCGCGTTACTTTGGTTATTTTGGTTGCCATGCTAGGGTAGGATATGGTAGAGGAGGGTAGGATATGAGAGAGGTGTGTAGGGGAGAGTAGCAAAAATAACTAACAGTTAAAAAGACAAGTGTCAACCCTTTGAAATAATGTGAATTTTGAAAAATACTAAGCATAAAATACCATCTAGAGCCGAATTTTGATTAAAAAAGTGGCTGATCAAAGCGTTTAGATTAGTATTTCTATACTACGCAAAAGTGTTCACAGAACGGGCAAAAAAAATTAAACTTCATTCTTCATCTGAAAAATTTAGTGAATTTTATTCGATTCACCTATTATAAGAAAAAAAAATTCATTCTATAAATAACTCAAAACCCAGGGATTTCCATAAAAGTACCTAAATGCCAATTACACTAATTACTAAGAGATTGACCAATAATTAATTTTTAAAAGTAGATTTGCATTGCATTTTTTATTTTTATTAAGACATTTATTACCTCATACACACGTGCGCGCGCATACGCATACACGGGCATATGTAAACTCCCCTAAATTTAGGTAAATTCCTAAAAATGAAAATTCTTATCTTTTTTTTTCTTATCAAATAGTAAACTCCTCTAAAATTTATTTTGCTACCCTATTACTTTTATGTAAACTCCCCTAAAATGATTTTTCTACTCTATTACTCATATGTAAACTCCCCAAAAAAGGTTTCGTTATTGTATTACTCATATGTAAACTCCCCTAAAATAATTTTGTTACGGAATTATTTCTAAGTAGATTTCACTAAAAATGTATTCAATTATTATCAGAAATTATAGCAATTATAGGCATTATTATTTTATATTATAGAAGCCAATAAGTTATTATATTAGAACCATTAAGTGTTTAAAATCCATAATATTATTGCTTTTTAAATCTAATAACCAGAAAATTGTATTACAATTAAATATAGATATTTAATATAATTTAATCCTATCGAAAAATACCTGAAGTCTAATGTTAATATTTATACAATAATATCATATCATATAAGCATTGATATCAGACATTGAACATCTTATTTTAATAATTTATCGATCGATATCAAAATTCGATTTTAATTCCCAAGAAAAATCGATCATAATGTTAAACACTACTTATCAAACCAAACGCTAGTTACTTTGCTATTGATAAAAATCGAATACCTTTTTTAGGGGAGTTTACATATAAATAATATGTAGCAAAATATTTTTAGGGGAGTTTACATCATAGTTATACATAGTTATACCCATCGTGCGAAGTATGTCCGGTTTTTTAACATTTAATTTAACACTTAATAAATTTGAATATTTGAGTTCTTATTTTTCTACTCATTATTTTTAAAATAATTTTATCGGTACTTTTGAGCGAAATGCGTTATCAAATTTATTTACATTTTCATTCAATTAATTTCGAGCCCTAGAAATAACCGAAACAATTCACAAACCTATCCGTGGTGACCGGAGACTCATTCACTGTATTTTTTTCTGGGCTTTCTTGCTTTTTATCATCTTCTATTTGACTCTGTGACGTAGATGGTGAGTTGCCGGCACTACTACTTGTTAAATCCACTCGTGATTTATTTAACAAGTCGTTGACGTCGTACGGTTTCAAAAATCCATTATTCTGTGTTATAAAATATGTTTAGTGAAATCAATAATAATTATTTCGTATTTTTGATGAGAAATTGTGTTTTTATTTTTCTCTACGTACCGATACACTGGCCACGGATTTCTTCTTCCGGAACCGCATCGAAGCCGCTCGTTTAGCAATGCTGATCTCTGGTGATGGATTGTTGGTCGCGTTTCCAGTCATCGACCAATCTCTACCGCCGAACAGCTAATACAATATCGAAACACGTTTTTAATAAAATAATTATTATTTTAGAGTAATTAAAATTAAAACATACAAACAATAGAATAATTATTATTGTCTAGTAATTAAAATTAAAACGTACATAATTTAATACACTTTAGAGATATTTCGGTAAATAAATCAAATAAAATGTGGATACTTGTTTTTGACAAAGTTTTACTATTCAATTGAATATAATTAAAACATATTGACTTTAATACTATTCTTATTTTAATGATTTGAATAAAAACCAGTGTTCACTAATGTAATAAGACAATTATTATTCTGTAACGTATTCATAAAATTAGGAAAACAAATCATTTTAATGTAATCTTTATTTGTGAACACTGAATACAAATAGTGTTAAATATTACCATTTAAAATATAAAATAATTACCATATTTACATTAGAATTTGTATATAATTTATAAAATATGTAATGTGAAAACATTAATAAATAACACATATTGTTTTGTAAATAGTGAAATAGCCACTTACGCGTATTGCATCGGCTGTTCTCGGTCCACAACCAGACGAAGTAATATATTGTTGTACATAATTGTTCTTGAGCCATACTGTACGTTTATCTTGTGTCTGGATAACTTCTCGAACTTTATTGATCACTTTCCTTAGTCCGTCGTGCCAAATACTTTAAAAAGAATCAGATATTAAAATAGGCTGGTAATCGAGTGATGTATTGTGGTGGTATTTTGTAAGTAGGTTCAATAAGGTAATTCAAATAAACCGAAGACAGTTTACAAGTTTATGAGTGTTTTATTCAATAAAAATACAGTTTTACACCACGAGTACGCATTTTGTGATAATGAATTAAATTGATTTATGAATATCTAACAAGAATTTTCTTTTTCTTTTATTATTTCGGAAGATCACAGATACGATTTATTTATCTACGTATAGGTACTTTTTTTATCAGAAGAAACTGTTTATAAGGTTATCATCACCTATGTATTCAAAAATTTCAATAATTTTCAATGAATGTAGAATTAATGAGAACGGTTATCGGACAATCGTATGAAAATGCGAGTATATTATATAGGTCATTATACGTTTCAGAGAGATCCAGCCATTTCCCACTACCTTCAGTGTCACTTCCTCATGAAAATTTTCTATTGTTTGTTATAAAGATTTACACAAAAAGGATTACACGATAAAGATTTTATCACTTGGACCTCGGTAAATGTGTTTATAGTTACTTAAATTGTTATTATTATTGTAATGATGATATTTTTTCTATTTTCCTTTACGTTTTATGGTCTTTGTGTATGAAACATGTATTCATTATTTACCATGAACTTAACGCTAATTTCAAAAATATCATCTAAATATTTTATTGAATTGAAACATGGATTAAACGACCATTTTGTTAAGCTCAGTGGCGTAGTGGGATTTTTCAATGGGAGGGGCAAAAAAAATAAAAAACCAAAAATTATATAATATTATATAATTCGTCTACATGAAAATTTATACATATTATTATATACTAGTTCCTTCATATATAATATGAATATATATATATATATATATATATAAATATGAAAATAATTCATTGTAGGTATAATTATTACTATAAATATATAATTCTAAATATCAGGAATTAAAAGGAACTGAGTGTAAATTCTTTCATAAAAACACATTGTATGTGTAATTTAAATTAAAAGAATAAAAGAATAAGGTTTTAAGAAATTTCAGCTCATGACATAATGAATGAAAAATACGAGAAAAAGTCAAGCCACAAAATTTTTTCCAATATTCTGTATTTATATAAAATATAATAATTTTTTTTGAAAATTTAATCAAATTATACATATTTTGTATAATTAAAGGCTATTTTTTTAGGAATAAAACAAAAATTGACTTTGTAAATAAAAATTTGCTCTATTCTACTCATAATTAAATATGTATGTATTTTTATGGTTGAATAATATAATAGTATTGTAATACTTAATTTTGACTTTATTTGTCCAGTCTAAAATTTGCATTCCTCTAGATGATCTCTCTCAACTTAATTTATTTATACATAATTTAAAATAATAAAAATAATACATGTAGTTAGGTACATGAATATAATACAGTTATATAACTTATAGTTATATGAATATGATATATTTGAATGAAAGTTCAAACCAACTGTACGGGTTCAAAAAATGTAGCTGATGGGGGGGGGGACATGGCCTAATAGCCCTTCCCTTAGCTACACCACTGATCATGCTTTACAAATCAGCATTTCTTTTTTCAACTAAGTAAATTAATTATATTATTTAATCTTTGAAGTTCAGAGGAAAAAAACACAAGAGTATTTTTGTTTTGTTAGTAATACTATTTATGAATTACCTTATGAAATAGTGTTTTATTATAGCTTAAATAATTATAATAAATTACAGTAATTTTATTTGAAATCTCGGAAAAAATGCATTACTATGATATAAACGCATTATAACCTAACATTATATTCGTAAGTTGAGATTAATAATAGCGGAAATTATAGAGGCGTATATTATGGGCAATCATTAATTTTGTCTGTTTATTTCATATTCGGTTAAAAATAAATTATTTAACATAATAATATGATATTATGAGTGAGTGAAGTTAAAGAAAAATTTTGACCTATCAGTTTTTTAACTACAGTATCTAGAAATACTGCAGTTTTCCACCCTTCTAGACGATGAATTGATCGCGTCTCTAGGTGATTATGTCTTCAGAAAAAGACTGGTATATAGAGATGGCAATTTACTTGGTGTATACCTCTATTATATCAGATAATAAATTATTTTTACCTTAGTATTTTTGGTGGTGCTAGAATATAGAAAACTCGATTGTCACTAGTGTTATTCCCAAACACCAGTCCTAGGCAGCATTCTGATATTGAGTAATTATGTAAATTATATTTTCTAAGAATTGCTGCTCCATCGGCTTTCACTCGATCTCTGCCCACGGCAGCACCGATAAACACGTCTCTAACACTGGATAACTCTAAATATCCTTCTTGTAGTCCTAAAAATAAAATAATAATAATAAAATTAGTACAATGAAATAGTAGATTACAAAATCGTTTTTATTAATTCTTTACTAATATATTTATTCGGTAACTGTGGTGGATATTTGGTCACATATCGGGGGGTTGGGGGGTTTATATTTTATGTAAACTACACAAACATTTTAAGTAAAATACACAAACTAGAAATACTCGCACTTATATCATACTTGTATTTTTACTGATTTTTTTTCATTCAAACCCTTGTAAAATGTTAAATTATTCGTTCACAAAAAATTTTATTACACTAAAATATTCGCAATGAAATTCTCCACCTATATACCAAGCTTCAAAAAAATCGGACGAACAATTTTTTTTTATATACGTTAAAGTGTGTTATTTTAGGTAAAACTAACAATATTTACTGAAATTCGGAAACTTAAAGCATTTATAGAAAAAAAATTTCGACAAAAAACGATTTTCAAGAATTTTTTAGGTCAATAAGACATATATATTGAGTGAGGTCATATTAAATGTTCGTCTTAATATCAAGGATTAAATATTTTATGATATAAAAACGAAATTTTTATAATAATTTTTAAAAAGCTATACTTAGCTCAAAATTTATCAAATTTGTCTGAAATTTTTTTTGAAGTTTTCTCGCGACTGTTTTTAGTACTTGCCAAAAATTTTAAGTTCTTACCTACATTATTTTTGAAGTTATGTTAAAAAACAATTTTCAATTTTATAAAAATTCTATTTATAAAATATTTTACCATTTTTTTTGTAAATTTTTCGACAGATTTCCTTCGTTTTGGAATAAGTATTGAGAAATTTGGTAAATGACCTGTTTAAAGTATCTTCTGGATGTGATTTCAAATTTATTGAGATTCTGATCGAAACTTTTGGACAAATATTCCTATACGAAAAGGGTTTCCAGAAAGGGAAAAAATAATAAACATCATTGTAAAATCATAAGCTTTTTCGTTCCGCTCAGAATATAAAAATGATAATTATTTTGCGAATTTACAAATATGTATTCTGTTCATAAGAAAACACATAGGCCACATGAGCGTGCGCATACGGGTTATACAGGGTAATTTGAGGACTTGAAAGTATACTTTGGCATACGTAATTTGAGAGTACGTCTATGCATACCCTTATATGCAATTTGTAGGGAGCATACGAACTAAGACCCAAAATTCCATATTGAACTATGATAATGAAACGTCTCGGTTTTATATTATCTTGACCAAATACGTCTTTATAAAACTACACTTTTACTCCACAACGCAAGAAATAAATACAAAAAACTAATTACCTATTTTCTAATAACGAGAAACAACAATAATGGGTTTTTAAGACGATGGTATCATAATATATTATTTTAGGAGCATTTGTGATTTTTTCGGGTCCTTTTATTAACCATGCGGTGCACACGTCTACCATACGACATTATACATGACATGTACATAGAGTTACAAGGTGATAAATATTATTGTTTGTTTGCATAGTACGACATAAATGATAATATGCCAGTCGGCTGTTCATGATTATTGTAGAATTATAATATGTTTATGATCGTCCCATACCCGGGACTTTGGTAAACACAATGACCATAGGTAGAAATGGGATGATGAAGTGGGGGTATTCCACGCTCAATCTACTCAAAACCCCTCCAAATTTTTTAAATTACATACGGATAAAATCATTAGAGGGGGCTATATGAAACAATTAAATATTTTTAGCCCCTCCCCACCAAAAAAATAAAAATAAAAATCTTTTATTCTATATTCATCAATGCCATTGTCGCTTAGACATCTTGTTCGTAACAACTTACCTATAGCGGCTGAGGAGTTAACATCCGCCCTGTGAAGGAGTGCGTTGGGTATGCAGTCTTCGGGATCGTTATTCAACGAATAGTCTGGCGTTCCGGAAGAGCTTCTCTTCAATGCACTCCACGACGTCTTGCCCCAAGTTAACGTCGAACAATTTCTTTCTAGTCGCATGAAAATCCGAGCGGATCTGTTGCCGCCAGCATCCGCAGCCCAATGAACAACGGTGGCCCCGTGATGCATTATCTAAAAGCCACACGTTTCACTCTCTGTATTATATTTTATGCTACCAACTAAATGTATGTAAGAGGGAGCCACGTAAAGAGACAAAGTTCCCAAATTTTCTATCATGGTTAAAAAGCGACTATTTTTACAATTTCTTTATAAGGAAGCTACACTGTAACGCTCAAATTAGAACCAATATATTATGAAATAAGCAATAAGATTTCTTTAAAATAAATTCTTTATTTTTTTCTTATACAATTTTATCTTACTTTAAATTTTATGAAATTATGTATTTTTGAATTTATAATATTAAAGAAAACATATGAAAATGAAAATTTAAATTATGTTTCTAATTTATAAGTACTTATAATATCTTATTTCAAAATGCTTCTTTATTAAGTATCTAACATACGATTAAGTTGCATAAAATATAAATTTTAATTCATGGTCGTCTCTAGACAGTTTCCATGGGACCTATTTTTAAATCATTAATTACTCAAAGCATATTTTTTAAAAGCTTAGGCGAATTTAAGTCAATTTTATTGAATTAAAAAAGAATTGTTTCATAAATGCTAAAGCTAAAACTAAATCACAACGCTCCTTTGTTTTGTTGTCTCATTTCTCCCACTTGGTATATTGATAAATTAAAATTTTGACCGTTGAATTTTCTATTGACTTATGAACTAATTACTAAATCTTATACATTAAAAATTTTTACGGGGGGGGGGTGACTGCCCCCTCACCCCTCCCTTGGAGACCGGCCTGTTTTAATTTGTACCTAAAAGTATATATAATGTGTTTTACCATAATATGATATGTGTATCATTGTCCCCCCAGATTTTTTTCC
This sequence comes from Stegophylla sp. TES_Ste_2020, assembly GCA_025469315.1. Taxonomy (NCBI): domain Eukaryota; kingdom Metazoa; phylum Arthropoda; class Insecta; order Hemiptera; family Aphididae; genus Stegophylla; species Stegophylla sp. TES_Ste_2020. Next base: position 22,325 of record JAIPRM010000583.1, read on the forward strand.
ATTTTAAGGCTTGTACAGGTACAGTTCAGTCGTTATATTATACACCGTATTTCATTGTGCGTGTGTTCTGCTAATAACATTTTTTTGCAGAAACTGATTTTGTGTAACTTAAAACAATAAACTAATGCTTCATCATTAAGCAAATATTTTTGAAATTTTTAAAAGATTTGGGTACTTATTCACATGGTAAATTCAAATTTTTACTTGACAATACTCTGAAGGAGAACATTTGTTTTTTATGAAATTATTGATATTAAAGATATTATTTATTTGAAAAATAGTTTGCGTCTTAAGATATATTATAAGCATTTAAAGTTTAAAGTAGCAACTAACAAATTAATGGCGGTTGAATTTATGCAATTAATTCTCAATTGACCACTTCGCTACTTTAAATTTTAAATTTTTTTACCCCATGAACTGTTGATCGAAAAAGTAATGTTTTAATAAAGACATTTTTGAAAATAAATATTCTTTTTCCGAGTATAAAGTTAAAAGTAGTCATTGTTAATAAGAAAACTAAAACACTTAAAAAATTACGTTGACGAAGAAATAAGTGTCAATTAATTTTTTTCATAAATATGAAGCATTGATATTGTTTTACATTATACATCTTTAAAAAAATACACTTAATTTTTATAATATTTTGTCTAAATATTTTACATTACGCTTAATAAATTATTGGTATGGACACTCGTTAGAGATATAAGCGAGGCAGCTTTTACCCATTTCTAAGCTTTTAGAAAACAATTTTGAATATTATTATCGTTAAGATAAACAATTCATTGATATTTTGATTTGAGTATCAATTTATAAATTTGAAGGCGACGAAAAAAGACAAAACATGGCATTCGTAATGTAGACCTTTACAGTGGTATACAATTCAGATTTATTTTGTAGTTTGCAATAAAAAAGCTTTTTATTCGGAGCACATTTTAGTGTTTGATTTTAATCTACATTGTGAGAGAAAAAACGATAGGTATGATTCGTTTTTACGGTTTGATGCGATGTTCGATTAACCGAACTGTAGGACCATGTGGAGGAAAAATGTGCTTTGTCGCAGCAAATGTCACTTTGACTATTCCCGTATCCGAAGATTTGGTCTCCGAGGGCTGACCGATGTAGCGGGAAATCACCAAACGTCTTCTCAGAGTATAGGAGTGACAAGCCGGTGGTATCAAACGTATTCCGACCCCGGATGCGTATTTACAGATGCTATTACGGTCCCTATTCTATTTTGGAACAATACAGTCGTCTTGTTTTCAATTTTACTACCCTTATATGCACAATGTGGCACTATTTTTAGCAAAAATTTTCATAAAAATATACATTTCAAACAATGTTAATGTTATTCAAACAATGCTTAATAGAAGGTAATAAATATTGACTTGAGTAATAAACATAGCGGAAAATATTTTTGCCTTAACCGTCATTACAAAAAATAACAATATAATAATAATTGCATTTACTGTGTGTAGGTATTTAAATAATGTTCACTCCTGAATTTGCATTACCTACAACAACAATATTTTTTATCGAAAATAATAGATATATTCAGTGGTGCAACCGAGGGGGGTGTTTTGGGTGTCAGGACATCCCTCTTAAACTTTATTTATGGAAATTTTATTTAATGAGCATTGAAAAAAAATCATTTTAACTATAAAATTATAACCTCAACTAATTTAGAAATAAATAAACTTGAAACATGCTTTAAAAATTCATATTGTTAAATATGCGATGCCTAATTGTATTTACCTACAAATAATGTTATAAAAATATTAACGTAGAGAAAACAGTTAGATTTTGGCATTTTGCTACATGAAATTTCTAATTAATGAAATCTTGTAAAGTGTCAATTGATTATAATTTTATATTTAAATAATTATGTATAGTAGAAATTTATTGGTGGACACCCCCCTTGAAAAAATCTTAGTTGCGCCACTGGATATATTATAAAATAGACCCATACGATGTCAATATTTTAACGGGAGTTGAATTAGGGATGTTTTTTTTCTTTTTTTTTATATATAATTAAGTCTTTCATGTTTAAGTGATTTAGTGATTATTAAACTAAATAGCATCTCGATTGAAGATCTTAACCGGTTTTAAGCACTAGAAACTCGGCTCAGTTAGCATCCGTAAATACGCAACCGGGAAATTAAAACGGACACTTGTCTTTCCGACCGATTAGTATCGTGATTTATGACGATTCCGCTATTATATCGGACATCTAGGATAAACTAGGATATACTAAAGACAGTGTAGTTGACCTATGGCTATTTTCACGTGGCCGATGATTTATCATGTCTTTTAGAACCGAGTCCGAAGTCTCAATTCGATGTCGACGTGAAACAGTAGCTTAAGACATCATTAGAATTAAAGACGAGTGAACACGAGATGCGTCGGACGCACTAATTTATATTATTTATGTGACACACACACAATACGGATACTGATCGTCATAGGTTTTCATAATTTTTGTATAAGCCACTGATTTCGTTATATTAACATAATATTAATGGTGCCGTGGTCAGTTGTTTAAACGCGAATATTGTTATTGGTATATATATATATATATATGTATTTTTTTTTTTTTTTTTGATTTTACCTGTAAGTCGTGATGGCCAATAGTAAAGTCTTTGGAGTTTGGAGACATTGGAAGAGGTATTAGTGAAAATCCGTAATCGTAGGCCAACTTTTGCACCGGAACGTATTCATTGTCAGCTGATGGTTCTTCGTTTTCTTCTAGAGGTATTCCATCTCGTAGTAAATTTAACCTTTTCAAAAAAACGAAACCAAATGTATTATCAATTACCTATAATATATTTGGTAGTAATAAGTCAGTGAAAAAATAAAAATTTGTTCATTTATTTTATGCATTCGCTAAAAACATATTCGTCATTAATTTTCAAATTAAATTCAAATATTAGCAAGAATATATTACCAAAAACGATGAACCGAGGATGATTTTAAAATCTATTTTGTTTTTGATTTGTATAATATAACACTTATTGAGATAATGAAACTATTAATTCTATACAGTATTCATATATTGAAAATTAACGCAAATGTTACTCTAAGTTTGTCTGTCATAAAATGCCATAGAGTTTTCGTGAAAATTGTGAAAGATACTGAAAATTAAATATTATATATAATATAGTAACTTTAAGCAAGTAATATTACTCTATAATTTGGATTCCTATGGATATATCGGTTACGCGGAAATTTTTCATCAATTTCGTCTATGACATTATCATTTAAGACAAAACCATTTTTGTTTCTTATCATACAATTTATATAAAAGCACATATTTATTATAATACTAGTGCATGGTGTATGCAACTTTTCGGATAATTGCGATACAGGGTATTTTTATTTATTCGCCAATAGGAAAACCATAATATGTAGTTAGCAATTATTCAATTATAAATTTACTGCTGCAAACGAGTTAAGTTTAGTTTTTAACGATTTTACCACGAAATTTTGCAAGGGTCATACAAGTTGCGTCTCTTATAGGTTTTTTTTTCTTGTTTTTGCTATGTGAGTAGTGCTTAATATTTTTTATTGAAAATTCAATTTCACTGTAACTTCATGAAGTATTAACAGAAATACTATGTAACAACTATTATTAGCTAGTACCTTTTTAAAACGAATAAAGACATTTGTTACGTTTATTTCGAAAACTTTCCTCCAATTACCTCTCGTGGTCGTGTCACACAATGTTTTGCGGTCACCTGTATTTGCTCTTGTCAGTAAGTTTAAATCTAAAATATCCTTCGATTAGTCGAAATCACGTCAGGTAGATTACGGGTTGAAATAGAAATAGAAAAAATACGGTTAACATCGGCCACTAGTTTAAGTGAAACAAAAAATTTATTTGCAAAATTTATTGATTTTGCACATAATACGGTGCACCTAATATTGCCGTATTATAAGCAAGTTTTTTACTTTAATAAGACAACGAAAATTACATAAATAATGGATTAATGAACACAATTAGATATATAATTATCGTCGAAGCTCTCAGTCTACAAGTTTTTTTCGTCTTGTCGGTTAATTGGAAATTACAAATTTTATCTTTGAAAGAATGTAGAAAAGAAAGTTGACTAACGATCTTCGATATTTTTTCATATACCATTAGAAATATTTACGAGTATGTTTCTATAAAATGTTTAGATTTACCAAGAGAAAAAGAAATATCAAGGAACAAAAATGTTATAAAAACTTATAAGAAAGCGAGGAAATTTCGAACATTATCAAAGTTCGATGATGAGCTCAAAATTAGTAAAATGATTTTGAAATTTTTATAAAGTATTAACATGAATTTTTTTTAGTATTCGTGAAAGTTTTACGTTCTTGTAATATTTAGTTTTGGAGTTATGGCTGAATAACTTAAATTAATTTTTTGAAAAATATTTATTTTAGTGTTTTTACGGTACTTTTTTTGATTTTTTTCAATCAAAACCTTGTAAAATTTTGAATTATCTGTGCATAAAAAATTTTATTACACCAAAATATTCACAATGTACCTACATCCTAAATTTAATAGAGATCTTAATATTCTAGTCCCAGTATCTGATATAAAATTTTATGGAATAAAAAATTACAAAAACTGACTAATTTCTAATGTTTTCAAATTGATATACTTAGCTCAATATTGGTCAAATGTTTTTTTTAATTTTAGTGAAATTTGCTATATTGAGTAATTTGTGAAAATTTTCATTTCTTAGCTCCATTATTTTTAAATTTATGTTAAAAAAACTTAAATCAAATTTATGAAAATTCAGATTTATGGCATATTTTACCTCTTTTTGTCAAATTTCCGACAGTTTTTTATACACTTGGAAAAACTATTGAGAAAAGATAAAATTTGCATCCTTAAAGTGGCAACTGGATACAATTTACGATCTAGCAAGCTACTGACTGAAGTTTTAACACCATTATTTCTACTCGAAAAACTGCTTATTTATAATATAAAGAAATAAAACGAGAAAACTATTTTGTTTTTAATTATTTTTCTTAAAAATTATCAGTCAGAAAATTAGGGCAAATCCCTTCTCTTATTATTTTAGTTCTAAGCTCGTTCCCGACTACGACGCGACTGTTATATGTCTATAATTGTATTTTTATCAGATAAAAAAAAATTGCATTTACAAAAATTATTATGACATGTTTTTTCGTCCTCAAAGACTGGTCTCGGGTGGATACCAATAATTCCGTAGGGACACAATCACGATATTGACTATTATAAAACGATTATACTCGACGTTATTCTTTACTTCACTGTGGTTGGGAATATACTAGGTATAGTACAGGTATAATACTGTAAACTATTTTATTCGAGTTTTACCCTTTTGAAACGAAATGATTGACATTGTATTAAATTCACAACGAAAATTACTCGTCATTAGAAAAGTATCTATCGAATATCATAAAGTTTTAAAGTGCATTGATTTATGAGTTATTAACACTTTGATATTCGTTTCCGTTGTCTTTGGCTAGTTATATATGTAACTTATTAGAAAAGTTCGACTACACCGTGCGCTACTTTCCTTTTCATCGAGAAGTTTTCTTTTCTTTTGCTTTGGCCTCGTATTTTCAAAGAGTCAATAGTTATGTAAGGTTATAGTGCTTATATTCGTTTAAACAAAAAAAACCTATTTGTTAAAACGATTGACACGTGTATTTACGTAATAATATTTTGCTTATTAAAATGTTTGTTTTGTTATAACTAATATTATCAGAATTTATTAAACATTATATCATGTTATCTTAAACGATTTTACAACGGTTTTTTAATGATTTTGTAGTGATAAAATTAAATTTTGACCGAATGGAAACATGAGAATCTTTGTTTTTAAGGATCATTTTTTAAAGACAATTTAAAATTTCTTATAAATTTGGGTACATCAATAAAAAATTTAATTAGTGAGTTTATTTTTCTTATATTTGGATGTGCAGGATAATCAATTTTTTGTCCATTATCTTGTCGCCTTTTTTATTTTTTAACTCTGAGTCGAGCAAAGAAGCTAGTGTATCTACAATAATGTTAATCTATTTTACTTTTATTTATTATGTGTACATAATGGTGTATTTAAGATTTTCTCAGGGGGGGGGATATGGAAAGTTACTTTTTGTGAGATCTTAAAATATTATATCATTATAGTATTGTCATCGATCTTAAGTTGATTTTAAATATCCGATATACAATTAGGAAATCATACAAGTAGACCAAGTTCATGATTATGGAATATTTGTTTTTAAAGTACCCATGTTTCAATGTATATTTGAATTAAATTTTAGTAAAGCCTTAAATAATGTTATGGTGTTTTAAAAAGGATCTGTGCTAAATTTAAAGACACAATCTTTACTTTAGTATAGACTGGTAAGGTTTACTTTGGAATTTAGATCTTCGGATTGGAATTTATCATAATGTGGCCAAATCAAAAAGTTCGAAAAATTACAAAAGAGTTTCATATATAATTTGTTTGAGTTAAAATGTAATTTAATCAGCTTCTCTAAAAAAGTATTGTGCTGTAGAGTTTATTTACAAGTTAAAAGGCGTGTGACAGATTGTTCAAAGTTTTTATATCAAATTTATTTTAAAGTTCCGGCATTCGTTTCAAGAAATATTACTTTTTTTCATGTTCGACTAAGTTATAGAAATTATATTCATGAAAGTCCAGTATACTGCTTGCCCATTAATTTATAACAAACAAATTTTTATTTTTTTCCTGTTTCTAAATTAAAAATGGATGTTTTTAATTTGATTGTATTGTTTTTTACCAACTTGTTGTATCAATAAGTACTATGTTATGGATTTATAATAATGCTCTTTTTAGTGTTACCCTAGTTGGGTGTTAAATTATTAAATAATTATATAAAACAGAAATACGTAATGTGGTCGTAGGCGCCCTGAGAGGAGGGAGGGCTGGATGGGGTATTTCCCCCTCTGGATTTTCCAAAAGTCCCTTTAATTATTATAACTGTTTACTTGTAGATTGATGTTTCATTGATATTTTGACTGAATAGATTAATACTAAAATAAAGATTATATTTGGTGAAGTAAAAAAAAAAAAAAAAATCAGCACATTTATTATGCAGATCCTTGAGGTAAAAATAGGGCTAATTAATATAGTAAAGACTCTTGAAGAATGCATTTAAAATTTTAAAGAATGTATTTATAATGTTGTATATTATTCACGTAGAATGCAAACAAATGTACTCAAAATCACAAATTTAAAAATCTAAGAAATTGCTATCTCATTAATAAGAATAATTCCTATTTCAATATTTATGTTCGTATTTATTTGACATAGATACTATTTCATTTATTTAAGTAGGTAATTTGTGAAAAGTAATTATTATAAACGTTTTGTAGAATTTAAATTGATTTGACTCTGATTCTGTCTAGTCAAATTAGGTTAGGTTATTCTATAGTCGAATTATACAAATTAAACGCTGTAATACACTTAATAGGTAAAGCTTGGCTAAAATATTTTAAACATAGTATGATTTTATTTATGAAAATATATAAATAATAGGTTATGTAAAATTATTTGTGTATTCACGGAATTAGAAAAAAAATATACCGTAAAATAAACTAAAAGAGAAAAATAATTTTATAACAAATTAAAATCGTTAGAAATTTAGAATAAAAGTAACAAAATCGAAAAGCTACGTGTTATAAACAGCTAAAAATAATGTAATTTTCAATAAAGTTACAGACCCAATGATAAATAATATAAAATTCTGATGTATTTTGTAATAGGTACTGTATTTTTTGATTTTTGAGTTATTATAAACTAATGCAGTAATTATTCATAATAAAATTCTTGAGGGTGGCTATGAATGTGACTACATTAAAATAAATGAGAAAAACCCTACAACGTATGAATGCAGAGTAATATTTACCATTTTTGGGAAGGTTTTCCTTATTTGAGGCAAGACTATTGAGAGTAGAGAAAAGTAACTTCTTTAAAGTATTACATCAATAAAATTATCTTTCAGGAAAAAAGAATAAACCAATTGATCTGAGAACGTTTGTGAAAAGAACAATTGTTTCCAGGGGGAAAAAAGTAAAAAAATAATAAATGTAAAACTTTTATAGCTCTTTCACTCCTCTTAGAATCTATCTAATAATAAAATATGGTTATAGTTATAGATTATTTTAATTTGCAGTCGTTAAATTGTCTATCGTTTTTTAAAAATCGAATAAATTTTTCATTCCATCATAAAACAGTGATTAAAAAATATCAAAGGAGGGGATCTATCCTCCATAGTCCATATCAACTCCCTCCCCTTGTAAATACAGTCCTGTATTTATTTATTATTGTATTATGCATTTTTTTATAGAAATACTAGTCTTCAAAAGTTTCAATCAGCAATTTTTCGAATTAAAATTAGCCTCTAGAGTTTAGATGATACTTTTAGTAGGCCATTTTTCGAAATTTTCAATAATTTTTTTTAAATTCCTATTTCTTATTATTAAAATTGTTATACTTTACAATTAATTAATTTAATGAATACTAGAGAATTATATTTAACATGACAATAAACAATAATTGATTACTTGATCATCAAAATTGTCAGGTAAATAAATTCCACCAAGTATTAAAAATAAAAAAGTTATGATTGTCATAGAAAAAAAATAAAAATCGAATTTTCTATGAGGACAAGAGGATGAGTAAAAATTCAAAATTATTATAGAAGATAGGCTTCAAAAACAACATATATTATTTTGTCAAAATTACATTTTGTCGTTCCATTATCTTTAAAATTCATGCATACAACGACATTAGAATTATATATAAGGTATACTTATAAAGTACCTACAAATTGTATTGTAGTAGAGTAGAATAATAAAGTAATAAAAAGGAGTAGACATTTTGTGTATCACCTAATTAGAATTTAAAATATTCGAATATAGATTTTTTACAGATTAAATTTTACTGAAATTGTATACAACATTTTGAAACCTATAATTTCCCACCCTCCATGACATCTCCAATGATCATTAGGTTTTTTTTTAGGTTTTTCAAAATATTTTCCTCACATGTAATTTTATAAATGAGTATTACTATTATGACTAGAGCAAGGACTTTGATGCATTTGCATATTTTTTCTGGTTAACTTTATCGTATGCTTGTTAAGTACAAAATACATTTCACAACGTTTATAATAAAATACTCAAAGTTTTTAGTGCATATTTTTGCATATTTGGACATTTTATGGTTTAAGGGGGTTATTTTTGATTATAAGAGCATATTTTAAGCTTTTAGTGCATATTTTGATGATTTATCGAAAATCAAACGCTTTGATGAATATTTTTCATGAATCAAGATCAACAATTTGTCATAAACTTATAAAGACGATAAAGATAAATTTTATCTTGAAATAATAATAATGGTCAGTATTTATTATGTCTATTTTTGTATTTTTATTTAACGAATAGTAGGTACGTGGCATAAAAACGATAATATCAAGTATCTATAGTCAATGGGTACTGGGTAGATTAGGGATGGGATCCGACATTCAAAAAAGATTGCAAATCAATTTAATAAAATAAATTTAGTTAAAACTTATATAGAATTATAATGAAATTAATTTTTTTTAAGGCATATTTAACCGCATATTTTTAATTTGTTGATGCACAAGTGCATATTTTTAAATGCATATTTGATGATTTTTTAGTGCATAAAAGTCCTTGCTCTAATTATGACTATTACTTGTATATTCATGATCTTTTATACGTATAAATCGAGATAATCGAGAATAGATATTATTTTAATATCAGCACAATAAATATACCTATATTGAATTTCACATTTTTAGTTTTATAATATACTAATGTAGTCAAAGTGATATTGCTGATCATATAATTAATTTTCTCAGTATAAGTAATGAGTTTCTTTTTTCACTATACCCCATACCTATATTTCACGTACTTCTCGTTAATAATATTATTATAATTATGGATAGGTAAAAAAAATAAAATAGATATTCCTCGATATTTGGGTTTAGATTCAAATCAAATTCATTTAATATTGTATCTTTATTAATCTAGTATTATATTAAAATATATTTACCAAGTTAATTAGTGTGATGAGTTAGGTCAATAATAATTATCTTCGTGTTCAACTTAAATATATATATGTATTAAATTGGATTTTAGTAAATCTATCAAAACTAGTAATGTGAAATTCGACGTTTGTGTGTTCATTCAACCAAATTCAATTCTACGGATAATTAAATTATTCGATAGTATTAAGTTTACTATTATAGTTTGTTGTGACCGCAAACCGACTAGATTTTACGGAATTATCCGCGTTTAATGTCATAGCGTCTAGCAGTAATCGTTACCTTGACCACATTTAGGGGTGTAGACAGTAAAGAGAAAAAATTATTTTTAAATTTAAAAAAAATAATCCTGACTCCTGAAAAAAATACTAAGTAAAATAAAAAAATATGATTAAGACACTGTTGTCGTGTTGATTTTCATAGTGCTAACTACAATGATCATACTATGAATCACCAGACTAAAATTGTGTATAGTAATCCTATTTGTTGTTTACACGTTGATTCGATAAATTGACATAGATTATAATACACTTAGAATATATTTATAATTTTATAATATACCATGTAAAACATATCATTGCATTATATTCTATGAATGTATTTTTATGCGTTATAGGTTTTTTTCCTGTCATTTGGTTAATTTGTAGGAATGAAAATTATATACTAGTTAAAGCTCAGTGTGGTATCAACCTTGGTGCAGATATCACTGTACATACCTTTTTTACCTTGTAATATATTTATAAATGATATCATACATTTAAAATTTTTCGCTTATGTCATACAGATTTCTCTCTACGCGCATTCTATGATTTAAATGTACATACCTAGTCAAGAAAACATTTTTCTGTGTAAATCATAGTAAGGTAATTGTTGTTGGCACCATGGAGAGCACCCGACTACAACTTTTATTCAGATTTTTGTTTTTAAATATTTATTATATTTACTACTAATTATTATTTTCATTTGATTTGTTTTTTTATAATTTTTAATTTTGTAGACCTCTTAATTATCTAGTACGTTTAATGAATTTTTATCATGTAAATTTTTTTCTGTAACTCACAATGGTCTAAACTGCTCATTGTTAATCTGTTAAAAATTTACTCGACTTATTGCCACAATATTTATTTATAATGGCTGGAGCAAGTGCGGGTAAATTACATTAATACATTAAGTAAATCACACAACTGTTAAACCTAGCTACTAACACTTAAGAGATTCATAGCTTATTTTAGTTTTTGTTTTGTCAAAATTGATGCAGATATTTAAGTGGTAGATGAAAACATAAATTCATACATTTTTGACAAAAATAGGATGGGTGTGGGTTTTGGTTTCAAAAATGGTCATGCCATGGAGAAGATTTTCCATTACTAAGGATTACGATTCAAGAAAGTTAATTTGTTTTTAGTCCGAGTTTTTTTTTTTTAGTTTCATGTAGTTGTTGCGTTAGAAATTATATTAGAAAAATAGATTTATTTTGTTTAATTAGTTATTTTCCATATTATTCTCATTCAGATTTCCAACGGACTCTTTAATAATTCAGTAGTAACTATTACGTGCTGTACGATACGGTTTTATTATTTATCTCTTTGTTAAGCACATTATTTTCTATAGATTTTCGAAAAAAACGCAATTGCTATATTATAAAATACAAGTCACATTGATCGTATACATAAGCATATATTATAGATTAAAAAAAAAATTGAATTAGTTTAGACTTACTTGGTTTCATACGCTTTTCTTTCGAAATAATGCCGATGATAACCGGACAAGTCTTCTAGCACGTTTTGTACTTGGTAGATCTTTTCCATATTGATCATCCCGTCTAGTCCAAGCATAGTGGTATATCCGTCTAAATATTCGTGTTCAGATAGAGTCTGCGACAGAAACATAAGAAGAACGTTTGTTCGGATTAAACAAAATATAATATTATTAACTAGGGTTCGGGAATTGTCGCGTTTGCATATTATTTATTACTGGTCGCAGAATAATCTAAGTGAGATAAAAATATGTTTCAAGACATAATAGACTCAAACACAAAAATTTGTTGAGCATATTATTGTATATTTTGCTGTTTTTTTTTTTAGGAAAAATGCATATTTGACAAATTTGTAGAATATTTACGCATATTCGACAATTTTTATTATATCTACGCATATATGACAAATTATATCATATTTATGCATTTTTATGTTTTAAGCTTCATATATTTATTTGAAAGATTGACATCAGTTTAGATTCTGAGTGAAGCGAAGAATGTATTTGTTTTACAAATCTGTGTGTTTTTTTAGTTTTATAGAAGAAATGACTTATGGTTCCTTTAAAATGTAATACACCAATCAAGACTATCCCATACAAGGAACGAAGAACACTCATGGTGCAATAAGTATGCCCGGATTATTTTTTCTTTTACTGTGAAACCTAATCATTGTCTAATTATAAAATGTAATAGATCAAATTTTATTAAAAAAAAAATAAAAAAATAAGTTGCATATTTTTGTTATTTTAAGTGCATATTTGAACACATATTCCCATCAATTTATATGCAATAAATCTCGAACCCTAATTATTACAAATGAAATTTATTCATTTAATTTATAAAATTTAATGTAAAATACAAAATATAGACACCCGGATTGTTAAAAGTTTTTTTTGTATATTATCAGTTGTAAATAATATTATTAACGCCATTTCGTTGTGAAATAAACAGTGTCGAAATGCTCGTTTGTCTATCATAGGAATATATTCAGAATATAAATTTATTATTTATGATATTAAAAGAAATGTTTATTGACGTCGAATCAAACGTTCGATCTCTTGATCGCATGTACGACGAGCGAATGTTTCTATGGTGATGTTAAAGCCGTTATAGGTGTGTGAAGATAAATACCGACTAAAATATGTAGTTGAAGTTAAAAGGCGACTAGCAGTCAAAATATCTAAGTATGTGGTATATATTTTATTAATTAGATAAAGTTAAATTTAATAAAAATATCCATATTTTATCAGGGTGAAATAAAAGACAATTATTTTTTTTTATTATACATGTATAAATGTGTCGATAGAAAGCTTTTAAAGTCGAATACAGTAAATATTCTATAGAATTTTACTCTTTCATTTTATTTATGTTTTAAACCGTTCTCATATAAACCCACATGATATTAAAAAGTATAAGCTCGGTAAAAGTGGTGTGATGATGAAAAAAAGTTTTATAGTTAAAAAACCTGAACATACTTCGCACCTCAGATATTTTTCGCTCTTCAGATCAGATACTCTTGAAGGGTATGTATAATTTTAAAGAAACGATAAAAAATTTTTTCAATAAGACGATTCTGAACAAAAGAAGTTAATAATATATAGAACAATGATAGTCGTCATTTTCAACACACTCACCACGAGTATCTGACCCGAAGAGCGAAGAATATTCGTGGTGCGAAGTATGTCCGCCTTTCTTGTCTATTCTTTACTTTACTTTACTTTACTTTTTTTTATCTAATAAAGAAGGGAGAAAAATTTAAATGAGAGAAAAAAGTGTGAGAGAAAAATGCCCAAAATTTTTTTTTCTCATTTTCAAAATTTGTTTGCGCCAAAATGTTTTTCATATTATTGTCTATCTATGTATAAATTTTCATAAAGTTTGGAACAAAAAATGATGGTTTCCGAGTCTTTTTGACACATTTTGAGTAGTTTAAAAAAAATAAAATAATAAATAAAGAACTGAGAAATTCAAAAAATGACCTCTTTAAAGTACCAACTAGAGGCAAATTCGGTTTCAAAAATGTACTGGTCAAAATTTTTGGACAAGTATATCTACACAAAAAGTGTTTACAGAAAAAAAAATAAACATCATTGTAAAAACACTAGCTTCTTCACTTCGTTCTAAAATAATGTTATAACAATTATTCTTAAATGTTTGTTTATAAACTAGAGGGCTAAAGACTTACAGCACTTAAAAACTGTAAATTACGCGTCGAAAAAATGTAAATCACACTATGTGCCTTTAAGTGAAAAATTTGCTCTAAGAAATTTGAATGAAAAATATGTATTATGTATTTTTGTTATCATAATCTTGTACACATAAAAATTTCTATAAATTTCCTTGAAATTATAAACGTTTTCATCTTTTTTTGTATGCGCAAATGAATTAATTAAAGTTGGTATCATAGAATAAATTACGATATAGCAATAATTGGTATTGGTATTTGATATTGTCAACTTGTAATAAATCATATTTCACGAATGTTTTTCACTATCGACAACGAGCAACTATAAATCAATCGTTTTATAACGCTCTGGTTTGTTAATCACTGCGAACGGCCAAACATTTTCTTTAAAATAAAATTACGCAATAGTGATTTTTGCATTATTTAGTAATAAACGTAAAATAATTAGAAACATAGCAGAAAAATGCAATACCTAAAAAAATATGCTAATAACTATTGTTACTGAATATCTTTTTGTACAAAACAGATTTTTGTTACATTGCTATATTTCCATGTGCTATTAACAAAATACGTAATAGTGCAATTTATTGGTCTCGACGTGTGCTAATAATTTTAGAAAAATACACGGTTAATTTTGCGATTAATGTCAAATATTTATATAATAGTAAACCTTATCCAGACAGACAGTGGCGTAAGCAGAGGAAGGGGCTAAGGGGCTGAAATCTACTCCATCGTTCGTTTTATGTTTTATGGAAAATACAAGTTGATTTAAGTTAAATTTCATGTATTTTTTTTAGATTCTGAGCGAAGTGAAGAAGTTTATGTTTGTACAATAATATATTTTTTTTCTTCTTCTGTGAACACTTTTCGTATAGAAATACTTGTCCAGAAGTTTTGACCAATAACATTATAGATCCGAGATCACACCTAAATGGTACTTTTAAGAGGTCATGTTTCAAATTGCTCAATACTCTTTTCAAAAACGTGAAAAAACTCACAAAAAATTAACAAAAAACGGCAAAATATGCAATTACCGGAATTTCCGTAAAATTGAAAAATTCTTTTTAAACTTAACTTCAAAAATAATGCAGCTAGGGACTGGAAACTTTCACCAACTGCTAAAAATGGTCCCGAAAATATTTCATGACAATTTCAAAAAGATTTTATCAATTTTGAGTAAAGTACAGTATTTTGGAAATTTCACATTTTTTGTTATTTTTTATGTAATAAAATTTTTGATTTTTAATTTAAGACTTGAAAATTTAATATGATCTCATTGATATATTTGTCTAATTTACTTTAAAAAATGTCGAAAATCTTAAATTAAATTTTTTCTCTATAACCGTTTGAATTTGACGAAATTTGTTAGTTTTACCTAAATTACACACTTAAACTTACATAAAAGAAAATTGGCCACACCGATTTTTTCGAAAGTTGGTGCCTAGATAGAGAATTTCATTGAAAATATTTTGGTGCAATAAAATTTTGAGCGAACAAAGAGTTGAACATTTTACAAGGGTTCTGAAAAAAAATCGAAGAGAGTACGGACAAATTTTATCGTGTATTTATAAATTTGTATTTCTAGATAACGAGCACACTAAAAGGGAAATAATGTCTTTCTTATACATTTTTTGGCGCTAAATATGATACAAGTTGGTACTTGCGGTTTGGCTTTTGAATGCCGATCAAATACATTTCTCAAGACCGCGACGTTTTGTTCAAAGGTTCCTCCTCAATAATAAAATAAATAGTTAAATAAAATGGTATTTAATCCTTTTATAAATTATAAATTGTCTTTTAGACCGTACTTTAAACACTCCATTTCCAAAATTTTCCTAAAATTTTTATAATAACCTAATGCCTTTATAGGAAAAATGATTTTATAAAATTTGATTTAACGTTACATCGAAAATAATGATTTTAAAAATTGAGCAAATAAATAACTTTTTGGCATTTGCCATCTATCGTATAGCATTTATCAGAATAAAATGATTTAGCAGCCTTTATGGAATGTAGAAATTTAAGAGTACTGGAATCTTTTAGGTTATTATCACAGCAGTGGTGATTTTTAATTATAAAACCATATAATATCAAATAGAAATTCACTTCGCCGACATTTTACCACAAGGTGAAAATGATAATTTCGCCTGCCTTAAAGTATTGAATTCGAATAAAATGACACAAGAAATATATTATTATTATTATTTTTGATTACCAGTCCCTCCCTCGGTAAAATCCTGTGTACGCCACCGCGGACGACAGACTTATCTGGATCACTTACTCGATTGTCCGACATTACACATCAAACGACTAATTTACGATCGGTCTGAACGAGGCGACGACGAGAAAATAACAATATTTTTATTCGTGTCTAGACACGGAATCGGTACACGTTTCGCGCGTTATATCGGACTCGACATGGTCGCGGGATGGCCGAAGATTTCGTGCGCTCACACGTTCGGCGGGACTTAGTCGGACGACATATTCGCGATGTGATTAATATGTAATTTTTAATATACGAAAATGACTGTAACACGCCGACAGGCGATGGCGACCGAGTGACGAAAGAAGAGTCGCGCCGACGAGTGCACTGATTCGACGACACGAGTGGTGTATCGCCAACGGCCGGCGGCAAGACGAGAGAGACGTTATATGGCCGTAATGCAATAATATTATAACAATTATTTCGTCACTCGCTCGACACCACGTCCCGGCGCCGGCCAATTCATAGTTTATATTAACGACGCAAATATCGCGTACCAAAACCGATTTATTATAATATTAAAGCGCAGCAGAGATACGAGTAGCGCGCGCGCGGGTCTTAAATTCCGTAAACACAGTGTACGCTGCACGCTTCGTGTTATAATATTATGCGCACGATAATGAACTGTTTATTTAGACCAATTTATGAGAATGTCGTCGATCCGTTCGCCGGCACCGACGGCGCGCGAACGACGACCACGACGACGACAAAGTATCCGCCATTTTCATTATGAAGAAATAATTAATAATAATAATAATAATAATAATCCATTTAGTATACACTAGGAGTTGAATGAAATTCTTTTTAATTAGCACATTTTGCATATTTAGCGCTTTTTTCGATATAAGTTTATAATATTTAAATTATATTTGAATTTTAAGTGCATATTTTACATATTTTTCAATATTTGATGTGAACTTACTTGATATTGGAAAAAAAAAAATTACTAAAGAAATGAAATATTATTTTTTATTTGATTTGTTTAAAATCAAGATTTAAAATAATGAATGTTAAAAAAAGTGTGTACATGCAGTACATGTAAATAGTTTTTATATGGCTGAATTTCAGTAAAAGTATACTCGGAATGATCTGGTTTTAAACTCTCATAATTTTCTAGCAATTAGCAATTTGCATAGTTAGGATCCAGTTAATGGTTTAGGATTTGGGTTTCAAAATTATCACTTTTAATCATCTATTATTAAAACTCCAAAAATATCATGATGATTTTTAGTTTTAGGTACCTTTAGAAAATTTTGTTTTCGTTTACCAACTGATTAAATCCGGGTTTTGAGAATTATTGTAAAACGTTATTATTCAATAATAGGCACTAGGTAATCGTTTATTTTACCGGATAGTTGGAATTGAAGATATTTTCGTTTTGGTTTTCAAAACTCGTTTTCAGAACTTAAAGTATTTGGAACATGAAGTATCTTTTGGTTTTCCAGAATCCAGGTTTGAGTTCCGGATTTGTGAATTTTTCCTTGAAAGGTTGACTATTACGAGTCCACTCTATCAAAAGTCAACTGATAGATGTGGGGGATAGATTTGAATCTGTATCATAGCCCCTTGAATCAGATTTTGGAGATTTTAGGGATATCTTATACCTATATATTTACATATATTTCATTTCTTATAAATGAGGATAAAATGAGCCGATACTCTGGAAATACGATTGCCTTATAGGTTGATTAAAGGTAAATTTCGATTACAATTTCGATAGGTATAAAATTTGAAGAATGGGATGATATGAGAGGAGCCACAATAAAAACATTGTTCACAGATGTTGTATGTGATTCCTAGGTAAATTTTAAATCAGCTTCTAAAAACATTTAGGTTTCAATATTTAATTTCCAAACTCACCATTTTTTTCACAAAAATTGCATATTTAGTTTTTAGTTAAAAATGTGTGTTTAGTACCTTTATCTTTTTTCCCCCTCTTTCATTCATTGTAAAAATTTCATATTTTTTCCTCGATTTTCGTAAGATTTGTTTATTATCTGATTTTTTTTCACATGCATATTTTTATTTAGCGCAAAATATATAGGCGAAACCGAACGAAGTGAAAATTTGACTCTAGAGATGTAGCTAAGCTGTTCAGAGTTTTTTTTCCTACCCGAAAAATATTTACCGTTGTATCCCGCACGCATAACGTACCTCGTTTAGAGCCTTGTTGTCCTGGTCAGTTAGCACAATAGAGCTGGGCGTTTCTTTCATGATTTTTCTTATTTCACGCATGAAGGACCCGAAGAATGGCACAGCCGGACAATCCGGCATAGCAAGCGCTCTTTTTGTGACTTCTTCTAAGCATGGCGTGGACAGCAACAGGGCTTCCGACAGATAGTGGTACAGCGGCATTTTTTCTTTTTCCAAAACCGTCTGCATAAACGGCCTCACTTTGTCCGACCTACAAAACACGGCATGTGGCAGTCTTAGTACAATATTAAACATTTACACAGTATTAAAGGTAGTATTTTTATATCAATAATAGGTTACTACAATTTAAAATAAATCCTGATTTTCAGAAGACATATCTTTTTGGTAACAACACTGGCTAGGATTCAATTCATCTAACGTTTTCGCATTATAAAGAAACTCTTATTTTTAATTTATTTCATTATTTCACTGTATTTTTTAATAGTATAACAAAACTGTAATTTCTGAATGTGCAATCTATATTTCTTAGTAATATTTATATGATTTAAGTTACTTTTTTTTTAAATTTATTCAAATGAAGCCAGTAAGTAGTTACACTGTGTAAGTATTTTGTTTTATATATTTATATATATGATAGCTAAACACAGTGAACAATTCATAAAGTGTTCTGGAACATAATAAAAATTAAATATACTAAAAATGGTATGGAATTATTCCTAGTAGAATACAGTAAGAAATGTAGAAAATAGGGTTAAACAATTAATTTAATGCAAAACAAATGTTTCCAATATCATTAAATAGAAAATTACTAATTTATTGGTAAATTCGATAGTACAGTGAAAAAATATGTAGGCATCGTTAAAATATACAATTATTTAATAAAAAAAGTAATAAAAACAAATGAAATCTATTACTGTGTCTTATGTAATTTCGACAAATCCAAAATTCGTACGCTGTTAGCTTTTTTATTCTCGTTATGTCGAACGCAATCTGAATAGTACGTATTTAAGTTGAACATAGCGTAAGGAAAAAATATCTTTAAAATGTTTTATTTTCTAGTTATTACACAACTAAAAGCAAAATTATCGGTTTGTTTATTTAATATGTTGAAGTAACTCTCTTCATAATACAGGGTGACAGTAGCAAATCATGGATTTTTTTTATTTATTATTTTACTGTCAACATTTTCGTAATTATTGAAAATCTTTTATTTATTAATATTTTTAAAGGTACTTTCACACGAAACTCAATGCTGTTACAATAATAGTTATAATTATTATGACTATGAATATATAATTGACAAGGGACCTGAGCCCTTTGGACCTTTCCCTTGAATCCGTCACTACAGAATGATTTAAGATGTCAGAAGTTTTAGAAGCTTATTCAACGTATAAAATGCAACTAAATTTATCATAATATAAATTTTATTCCCAACGTGGAAAACCCATAAATTGGATATTATTGAAACAATATAGTTTTTTGTCCAGGATGATTAAGTATTTTGAAAACTCATTAGAAATAATTTTAGAAACTCTTATAAAAAATTAAAACGTTTTTTTTAGATAGTTGAAAAAAAAAATTGCAATGGTATATTTAGCTTCACTTTAGCACTTACATTTCCAAAAAGCATTTTTATTTCGAAGAAAAATAATGTTCTACTAAAAAAAAACCTAAAATATCGAAATCAGCAAACGGAAATTACATGGAAAAAAATTTAAATAATTATATCGCATTTAGTGTGAGCCTTCCCACCCTGAGTCGAATTTGATTGGAGACTTGATATCGGGAGCAGATCTGTTCTCTGGACATTGAAACGAACCCAATGGGGGTAGGTTTGATTACAATTGTTGTTTCATTAATATTGACACTGTCAGTCGTTCGTTTCCACAAACACGTATACGTCCATGTATTTATAAGTCATTCTGAATACGGATGAAATGGACAAAATGAAGACATTATAATTATTTTACGTTCTATTACAGTGGTTGTAAAACTTTGTGTTACGCCTCTCTCTGGAGTGCAATTGAAATTAATACCATGTTATCGCAAACATATGAGGGGTTTGAACACCCAAAACACCCCCCTGGCTACGCCACTGGTTAGACATATTCGTTAGTCCACGTAACATTTTATCTACTATTACACAACCTGCCAGTGGTGGATTCAAGGAAGGGATACTTCCTTGTTAGTTATACATTCATAGTTATAATTGTTGTAACCGTACTTGTTACATCAGTACACCTATAGTGTATGCCAATTGTTACACCTATATTGTAATGCATACGTTCAATGTGCAAATGCCACAGACCTTTTGGTAGGGGAAGCGAAGAGGGTGACGACAGTGTAACCTAATTTGTATACTATACAGTACAATGTATGATTCCACCTGTTAACGTTCTATTTGCATCTATTGTCGTAAGTTTGATAATTATTGTTTTGTTAAAATATTATACTAATAATTTGCTTTATACGTACTTGGGCGAAAATAAATTAAATACTGTGACTAAACGTTATTTTAATCGATTTTCCGCGATTTCTTTTATCGCAATGTCACTTAAGTCGGTAAATCCTCCAAGATTAACTTAACTTTAGCAGAAGAACGTTTTTAAATTAACGAGTTTTATCTTTCATTTTATAACGCAATAATGTATAATTAAAATAACGTTTGATAAGTAATGAGATGTTTAAATGAAATATTGCAAGTTATTCAATCGAATTTATTGAATAATATTTTTATCAACTGAAAAGTTTGTAACTCCGCAAATAAATAAGTTAAATATTATTATGATTTTGATTTATCTATAGATTTTACTCGTCAACTTTTATCATTCTCGCCATGCTTTTAAGAGAAAATTATAAAACGAGCATCGGTAAAGTGAAATAACTGAATAATTCGTCATAGAAAATCCTACATTATAAACGATATTACCCGAAATATGTACAGTACATATACTCTGTTTTGGACACTCTGTGTAACTGTTGCAACAATATAACGTTCTATTTCAAGATTAATCAAAAACTATGTTAGGAGAAATGTACGATGAAGGATCGAACGCATTTGGGATTCGATTTATTCAGAGCATGATCGAATTCTTTATTTAAATATATCGTACATATTTGATAATTTAATAGGTGAAAATGCATGCGAGAGTAATATTCATGTGCAATTAAAATTTCAATTACAATTGATATACAGATTTTTGTAAGATTTAATCGTTTTAGAAAATAGAAATACTTATTTATAAACGCATGCATTTAAAAGTAAAGGATAATCCACGAATACATTTTTTTTCTGCGATTGAAATCAGTTGATCCGCTCAAAACGATAGAAAAACATTATGGATTTCATTGCACAGTTGTTTAAAGTGCATAATATTGTGTTTGAAAGATCGGAGTTTGCTACGTGAAAATGTTGGACGCGTTTCCACTGTGTCGAAAAGTGTGTTTTTGGGAATATACAAAAACAACAATACATAATTTCATTGGAAAACTAATCTAATTTTGTTCTTCCGCTCGGAGGATTAAATACCCGAACAATATGTTTGGATGAAAAAGTAATGTATTTTGTCAAATAAATTGTTGCGTTTTATTTCAACTGAAATTCAGAGTTGGTACCTAATGCTGCATTTTTAAAGAATTTTTAATTATAATTATACGGGATCTTATTAATGGATTTAATTAGATAGATACATATGTACATTTATGATTGCAACATAACTTTTAATAATCAAATAATCTGTTTTTCCTCCGTTGAAATACACACGTATGTACAATATACATAGGATTACTTAAAGGGAGTATTATTTTTTTCAAGCAAAGAATTTAAATTATTAAACAAGGTGAATTAAACTAGTTGGCATAATTCATAGATATATTAGTTATAAAACGTAATATTGATAATTGAATATGAATAATGAATTACTTGAGTCCGGCTATAATTTCCATAGCTCCGTTGAAATTCCCTAAGTTCCAACATTCTTTGGCCACTCTCAACAGACATGACAATATGGCTTTTCGGTCTTCGTGGGTCGGTCGAGTAATTATGAGGTGTGTTGTCCATGAGCACACCTAAACACAGACATTCATTAATATCGCGATATCCTAAATCACGTTGTTTTCTTCTTTGGAAAAGCAAAATAAAAAAAAAAAAAAAAACACAATCATATGTTATACACACATTTTTGTGCATATTGCATACACAAAATTTCAATTTGTATGATCGAACAATAATAATCGACAAAATATATGGTATATGAATTTATCAAAAGTATACTATTTAGGTATATTGAAAACATAACGTACTATATTGAACCTTTCGATGAGTTTTTTGGCAGAAGTGTTACACACGTTCAGCCCATCCTGATCTAGAGTTACTTGCCGCAGGTAATCGATCGGTGGAACGTCATAGAACAAATCGTTTTCTTTTTCAGTTAACAGCAACGCTACTTCTTCGGGAAAATGCAATATTCCCCGCAGCGTTTCTAATTCCGCTGCATAAGTTTCGTCCAGGTTTATCTCTCTAAATTCTAAAGGATCAACGATAATTATTATTAAACGGAAATTCAATAATTATTCATTTATGTATCCTTTATGAAATATTTAGCCTAAAAAGTAAAAAAGCCGGACATACTTCGCACGACGGGCGGTATTCACTTGACGGCTGTATTGAATTTTAAAGAAACGATAAATCATTTCTTCAGTAAAACAATTCTGAACGAAGGAAGTTAATAAGAAAAAAAAAAAATGTTCGAAAAATGTCCAAATTCTTTTTTCACATTTTCAAAATTTTCTTGCGCCGAAATCTCTTTTATAGGATTTTCTATCTATGTTTAAATTTTCATAAAATTCTGATCGAAAAATTATGGTTTTCGAGTCGTTTTTGTCAAATTTTGGGTAGTTTTTTCCAAAAAAAACATTGAAGAATTGAGAAATTCAAAAAATGATCTCTTTAAAGTACAATCTAGAGGCGAATCGGGTTTCAAAAAGTTATTGATCGAAACTTTTGGACAATTATTTCTATACAAAAAGTTGTACACAGAAAAAAAATAAATAAAAAAAATAAACATCATTGTAAAAACACTAGCTTCTTCACTTCATTCAGAATCTAATACTTTTCTATATTCAGAGAGATATTTTAACTATGCGTCGTGATTTCGAGGCTTCCATTAGGAAGTCGAGTGTAACGTAGGCATGGAAGGGGAGTGATTATAATGATGAATGATGATTGTAAAGATTGTGACGTTACGATAATGATTAAATGAAAAATTACAATAATGGTGTTATCAGAGACGCATGCAAATATAAATGAATAATTACGTAAATATACACTACTGATGTGTTTAATGTAAATATTCAATATTTTTGTTATTAAAATTTTTGGAGCGGTCGAAATATTATAGAAATGTGTAAAAACCAAGGTTTGAAAATGTTTGATAACTTGTGGTTTATAAAATAACACATTATGTTATGTAAATGGAAATTTAATGACTAATTAAATTGGGAGTTATTTGTTTAACTTTTGGACTTAGAAATTTGAATTTTATGAAACATAACAAGATTAAAAAGAAATAAAAGCAATAAACAAATATTAAATAACATACACGTACAATCAACAACACGGTATGAAAATCAAATACATGGCTTTAAGTAATCTTTTTTACGTACTTGATGGTTGAATTGCTTGGATCCGTGGAATTACAGAATGTTGTTCTAAGAAATTGCTGTCGATATCCTGCAGAATTTTCAACAAAACAAATCCGATTTCACGTACCAATTTTTCGTTTGGTGTAACTAATATCCACTTGCAGTTGCGAAATTCGAGAGTAATTTTGTTTCGATTTCTTCGAAACGCTGTTTGCCACTAGATTACCGACAACAAAAAATATTAGTAATAAATAATAATGATAATTATCCTCAAATAACAGAGGTTGGACCATTAACGAAACGATAGAAAGTCAAACACTTCCTATGTACGTCTTATAATTGTTATCGTTTGCAAAAAGTCTACCAGTAGGGTAGTGTCATCGATTTAGCATAATATTAAATTTGAAATCGACAACTAGGTAAATACATCGCGTCGGAAAGACAATTATTAATTTATTAGTAGAAAATATTGTTTCGGTTTGTTACAGCGTTTTAAATACGCATTTTAAATAGTCGATTTGGTTTTTTTTTAAATATATCAGGTGATTAAAAATAAATTATATGTTTACAAAATATTTCTTTTAAACACTTTTAATTTGATAAAAATATTCGATTTTTTGAGAAAGTTTACGTGTTGGAAATAACTCTAAATTGTACCTATAAAAGATGATTAGCCTTAAAATCACTTTTAAATAACCGGGAGATGTTTTTCATAAACATATTTTTAATATATACAGTTATATTGTATGATTTGTGTTACATATTATCCACATTGGATTAAAGTATTAATTAAAAAAAAAATGCTGCCACATACATACGTATTAATAAATTCGCGGCATAACAAATTAAAATTTTTTCTCGTTTCCGATCAAACTGACATTTAGCAAAACAATAAAACGAATTGCTGCTCTGAAATATTTATAATTAATTGATATTACACGAGAAACATGGAAAACTGTTTCCTTCTAAATTGATTTTTAGCGGGGCGCAGCGGAAAACATAATATCCATTGTACTCTACTTCGTTTTCATTAAATAAATAAGACAACGAACCATGTATATTATAATATACGTCGTGTTCGATAATACACAAATGAATCGTAAATGAAAATGATCATTGAATCAAGTGCACTTAATGGTTGCTTGTCGAATAAACGTTGTAGAATTCGATTTGTCAACAGTTTGGGTTTTAATTAAAAACGGGTTTTTTTTTTGGAATGACGCGAATGGAAAAAGTCAACATAAATATACGTATTTGCAGTATACCCCATTAATGGCACATTCGGATAACAGCTCGTTTAGTTAGGCCGATAAATATAATTATATTGTAATACGTAATACATGTATGTAGTTTGCATACGTAGAGGAACGATGGAAAAATCATCAACACCATCGAGTACCTATGCAATTTTCAACTGTTTGCTTTAAAAATATATTGACGTTGATTAAAATTATACTATATTAATTATTTGCGTGATCATGCGTACAAGGCGAGTATTGGGACTAAAGCCATTTTGGACTTGTCTTTCCGAAACATTGTTTTGCTTATTTATGAATTGTTAAAATATTTTCAAAAAATTTCAACTTATTTTAATAAAATAATCACAGTTGACGAAATAATACTGACCTGGAGCAAATCTTGCGTGCTTTGACACTTGGCTAAGACTTTCGTTTTGTTGTCGAGCAAAACTATTTTGTCGAGATTCAGTCCCAACAAGCGTGCAGCCTGCGTAACACATAAATAGATTCTTGTGGTTAGATGCGCGTGAATTCGTTATAACGCCGTGTAATTTACAACTGTGTACGGTGGACATAAATTCAAGTTAGGCGCGATAAACGCAAACGTTACAACATACAAATCATATTAATTTTAATTATGATTTAATGTGATGTTTACGCGAATTTAACCCCCGTATTCAACACAACGTGTATTTAATGCAATTAATTATATGGTTAAAAATACGAGTTCACGTTTCATGTACCTCAGTCGTATCGTTTAAGGTACGTTATAAGGTATTATTATAAAATTATATACTTCAGGTACTTAAATTATCATTCGACTGTTTAAGTATTTTTTCGAATTATGTACACAAAGCACTTAAAAAAACACTAAAACGGTTTTTGTGAAAATAAGTTAAATAGATCCGGTCTTAAAATCAATAACATATAAATTATTATTATTAGGTATATTGTGTATAACAACGTTAAAAAAACAAATCCAGTTAATTTGATACCTAATCGATATAAGTGTAAGGAAATATTAATAATTATTATTACAATAAGCCGTTATACTAATAGTTCAACCTTCGAAAACGTCCATTATGACGATGTATAAGCACATTATTATTATTATTTGCTTGGGTGGGGTGTATAAATCGATAAAATTCGGAACCTTCCTTGCATTTTATCAAGCCAATACAACCGTGTACGTATATAATAATAATAAGTGTTTTTGTACTTATTTTCCTGATAATTTCGAACCGATTTAATTTGCGATTTGTAGCCGATTGTTTGTGTCACGGAAAAGAATAAATATGTCGTGCTCCCGAGCACTACACTACATTATACCGGCAAAGCGTAATCTCCAGCAGAGATTTATTCCGAGTTGGAAAACAAAAACACACAAACCGAAACGAAAAAATGGATACAGTTCGAGTCGGACATCACGCGAAAGCCATAAATCACCAGTCAACCAAACCGTACGTTATAGGTATAGAACCAGTTACACGTCCCCGGAATTTATTGAAATGACCTGGAAACCTAATCGCGTCAGTATCGACAGTCAACCAGAAATGACTGAAGCCACTAAGTCAGTAATAAAATTGTCCCAAACCAATATCGTTGGCAGAGTTTATATTATTATACCAAGTGTTTTTTCTGATACCTGGGATAAACTATTCCAGTTCATCATGACTAGTGCGCGGATTTTTATGTAAATACATAATTTTATTGAATGCGAATTTCTCAATTCGGATTAAAAATAAGCACGTTTCAGAACACCCTGGATAAAATAGATCTTTTTTATTTTATATATTTTCACATATTTTGATGTAAATACATATTTTTAAATATTTCACCAGTAATAACATATTCCGTAAATATTTCGCACTTTCATACCTATACAGTTTTTATTTGTATCAAAATTATATTTGATTTTAGAAATTTTGTTCTATTAGCTTCTATTGATATACGGCATTGTAATAAATAAGAGATAACTGATAAAGTTCGTTAATGCGAGATTACAATTTGTAATGTCGCTATATCGGGTAAACAGTGTAATTTCAAGTTTGTAGTAGGTATTAATTAGTAATTAAAAATAATTATGTAAAATTTTTGTAAAATTAATGTAAAATACCGATTTTTTGTTAAATATTTCACGTTTTTTAATAAATATTTTGGAAAAAATAAGAACATAAATATTTAAATATTTTGACTTTTTTATTACATAAAAATCCGCGCCCTAATCATGACCAATGGTGACTTTTGATTTAAAAAAAAAACCCGATTCAGAATGTTTATTTTATAAGAATAAAATGAACTATTGTGCAATTTTTACATTTATACATTTCATCATTCTAAAATAAAATATAATCTCTAAAACTACTTAACCGATTTTGAAACTATAGCCTAAACTTCTCCTTGTAAAGTTCTCTACCTTCCCGTCTATATCGGTTTAGCCGTTTTGAAGATTAGCTTGTATAGACAGCATAAACTCATTATTTAATTAAATTTTGCTAAAAACCCGTGATAATAAAATATAGCACACCATCTCTTCTCCCATCTCTAGCAACAAATTGGTAAAAAAGTTTGCGCCATAACTTCAAGAGAGTTATTGGCAAAAATGTTGGGGGAAAAAAATGATAAAATTATACAAATTCCTCGTCAAAACCACATAAGATTTAAATATAATATGAAAAATTTAAAAATCAGGTGATTTGGTAATACTCAGGAAAGTATTTGAAACAACTCTGTGAAAAAAAAAAATATAAAAAAGTTCAACAGTGTCATCAGAAATTTGAAACATAAAAAAGGTCTGTTTCACCCCTATTAACTAAATTAGAGATTGAATAACAGAAAATAAGGTAGTAGAAATTGTATTACTTGTATTAAAAAGTATGTATTCTAAATTTTAAAAAAATCTAAAAAATACGTTTTTTCCATTTTTATACATTTTCACCCATTTTAATCTCTTAACTTAAGAGCTGAATAACGGGGGGGGGGAGGGGGGAATATAGATATTTCATTATTTGTTTATATAGAATATATTCTTAATTTCAAAATTTGACCAAAAAAGCGTCTTTTATTTTTATCTCTTTTAAACCCCTTATGGGATAAATTTCGCAAAACCAGACCTTAGTTCATGTCTCCTAGCCAAATACAATCTGCTTGCCAAATTTCAGCTTCTTACGTCAAGTAGTTTTGGATATTTATTGTATAAAATTAAATACCACTCTCTTTTAAGAAAATACCACTCTCCCTCCCCTCAAAAAAAAAAAAAAAAAAAAATCTAGTGACATGGAAGGTATTTGGAACACAGTGAAAAAAAAAAAAAAAATTGGAAAATATTAAATAGTGTCGTCATAGAATTGGTGCATAAAAAAAGACCTGTTCTTTTATATACATAATAAGGATAAGGATATATGTATATAAAGTATTATACACCTTTTTTTTTTTAAAAAAAACAACTAATAATTACAATCAATAAACACATCATGAAACTTATGTTACTGCTTGAAAATAATGTACATATTGTTATATAATCTTATTGAGAATTACAATAATACGTAATATTTGGCACAAATATTATAAATAAATTAAAAAACAATAAAAAAACACTTGATTTATAGCAGTGAAAAATAGTTCTAATTAACGTGAAATAGAAAAAAATTCCGTAAAAAATTAAAATACCCAACTAATGCGAATTAAAATTATTTACTCAGATTGGTACGTTATTATTGAAACGTAATTTTAGCTAAAAAGCCATTATCTGAGACCTTTCAAAAATAAAATAAAAATGGATAAGTTATCAACTACGGGCCTTAGTTATTATTATCTATAATAATAATATGATCAGTATATTATGAATGTATAATATTATTATTCATGCACCCCAACACTGCATACTTTTCTACACGATCGACGGTAATTTCACGCACGTTTTAGCTCATCACGTTAGTTCATAATTATTTATTCGCAAATTAATTTATTTCTTGACACGATTTTCGAACTCGCATAAGTAGTAATTGTTTGTGTTCACTCGTCACACGTTCGATATTACCGTTTACGTCACACCAGGGTATATTGTAAGCAGCTGTTGATCGTTGTTTGCGATATCGAGAAAAATTTTTGCGCTATTGGAAATATTTTTTTGCGTTGTTGCAGGTTGCTAATGTAATTAAATATGACGAAAATATAATTTTTTATTATTTTAAAAATGCTGCTATTTTTCAAAAAATATTTTTATGAATACAGAGTAAGGTAAGCATATATTGAGAAAAAAATATTGGATCCTCTATGTATTGTAAATAGTAATTGAATTGCTCCAATGCCAATGTTTGTATTTTATTTTGTTATTATGAATTTTTTTTTTTTTATTATTATTAAAAAAACACTTTTTACTGTTAATATGCTGTTTAAAAAAAAACGTTTGATTTTAAATGTATTGTAATATTAATAACACTAATGGGTAAAATAACCCTAATGGGTTAAAGGCAATTTTTGTTGTATTTATTATATAATAAATTTAAATTTACATTATTCATCATAATGTTTAGT
>JAIPRM010000584.1:0-25606 GCA_025469315.1 Stegophylla sp. TES_Ste_2020
AATCTAGAGGCGAATCCGGTTTCAAAAAGTTATTGATTGAAACTTTTGGACAAGTATTTCTATACGAAAAAGTGTTAACAGAAAAAAAAAAAAGAAAAAGAAAAAAAAAATAAATAAATATCATTGTAAAAACACTAGCTTCTTCACTTTGTTCAGAATCTAATAAAAGTGGAGTCTACCCATGATAGAGCTGGGTTTTTTCAATGTGTCTTTTTTTTTTTTTTTTCCAATAATTAGTGGGTTTAACCCAGTAAAGCAGCTCGGGTGTTTTCAATGGGTTTTTAAAAATTTTAATGAGTTTAACCCAGAAAAGCAGCCCGGGTTTTTTCGGGCTGGGCTTTTTCGTGCCAACTTTGTATACCTCACAGTATGTAAAATCTGGTTTTTACTGGTCAAAACTAACATCGGCGAGTTGTAACCGGCACGCGTGTAATTTACATTATTAATTTAGCCTATATGCGTACTCAGAAGACACCGACTACAAGAGGGTTGGCTGACAATTCTATGAAAAAAAAAAAAAAACGTTTTGTTTTATTTACCTTTTCAAATTTGAAATCAACTTCACGGTTTTTTAAGACAGCAAGTAACTATGGGGGGTATTTGCTTTTAAATCGTTGATTTTTAATATTTTCAAATAAAGTATTTCGACAAAAAGTTTCTTATCCTTCCGAAATTCTTGATACATTTTTAATTGCTTTAAATCCCATACTTTTCAATTACAGAATAATTTTGTCCAACACATTAAAAACGCCTTCTAAACATAAAAATTTTCTAATAATGCGAAGTGATCTAAAAATCAAAAGAAGTAAAGCAAAGATGAGCAAAATATAAATAAGAAATCTGGACATATTTCGCACCTCGGGTATCCTTCATTCTTTGGATCATATGCTCTTGGTGGGTGACGGGTGTGTTAAATTTTAAAGAAACAATAAATCATATCTTCCGTTATACGATTCTGAGTGAAGTGTTAATAATATAAAGAACAATAATAGTCGTCATTTTCAATACACCCACCAAGAGTATCTGACCTGAAGAGTGAAGAATACCCGTGGTGAGAAGTATGTCCAGTTTTGTTTATCTATACTTTACTTATCTCTACTTTACTTTACTTTTCTTATCTTTGTTTTATTTTACTTTACTTTAATTTATTTTATTTTACTTATCTTTGCTTTATTTTACTTTACTTTCCTTTTTTTTTCCAATAAATAAAGGAAAAACAAATTTTGATGAGAAAAAATTTTAAACATTTTTTTTCACATTTTCAAAATTGTCTCGTGCCAAAATTTTCTCATATAATTGTCTAACTATAAATAAATTTTCATGAAGTTTTATTAAAAAAAGATAAATTCCTTTTTTTTTTTTGTCAAATTGTAGGTATTTTTTCTCAAATTTTGAGTATACAATTGAAAATTTCAAAAAATGAGCTCTTTAGAGTACCATCTAAAAAAAATCCGGTTTCAAAAAGTTGCTGGTCGAGACTTTTGGAAAAGAATTTCCATATGAAAAAGTATTTACAGAAATAAAAATAAAAAATAAACATCATTTTTAAGAACATTAACTTCTTCACTTCGTTCAGAATCTAAAAATGTATAATTAAAGACTCATTTTTAAATCTCTGAAAAAGAAATGTCATATTCCTCTCATATTGAAGAAAAACTCAAAGACTATCCAGTTTCTACTCCACTATATCGTTTCTTTAAAATACATCACCCCCCACCAAGAGTATCCCATGCATGAAGCAAAGAATATCCATGATACGAAGTATGTCCAGCTTTTTATAGTTATTTTTAAATTTCCCGTTTCACGGCCGCACTCTTTACTTCAAAAGGAAAACTTTTCTAGATTACAAGTAATGATTATAAAATAATTCCACAGAACTACCTCAAATAGGTCAAATTTTTTCTTTTTTTTTTTTTACAATCAATTGAGTGAAATTGGGAAAATCAAAATTTTAACATTTATTTTATTAACATTATCCATACATTTTTATACACGAACTAAAAATGCGTTTAACATTTTATTATACGGTGACCCACTCGCTATTCGTATAAGCTGCTAATGTAAACATCATATTTTAATCCCAACGATAATCGTTATTATTCTTCGTAGAGTAGATTCTCTAAAATCATATACCTCCGGCCACCATTCTTTCCCTAAACAGGATTAACCATTAAGTATAAAATATAAATATAAAAAAACCGGACATACTTCGCACGATGGGTGTTCTTCACACGACGCGTGGGATTCTCTTGACGAGTGTATTTAATTTTAAAGAAACGATAAATCATTTCTTCAATAAAACGATTCTGAACGAGGGAAGTTAATAATGTAAAAAAAAAATGAGAAAAAAAAATGTTAGAAAAATGTCCAAAATTTTTTTTTCACATTTTCAAAATTTTCTCGCGCCAAAACCTTTCTCATATGATTTTCTATCTATGTTTAAATTTTCATAAAATTCGGATCAAAAAATGATGGTTTCCGGAATGTCCTTACGTCGCACAGAAAGTCGATTATCAAGCCGAAATGTCCCCTCCCCACATTACACAACAAGCCGAGCGAATAAATATGAAGATTTTAAAAACTTGTTCCCACTTCTACTCTGTAAAGAAATTAAAAGAATAATAAATAGGTACCAAGTGAAGTTTGTCTTCACATTGTATCCAGGCTTATGACCTGCAGCAATGCTAGCATGTTTACAAACGACAGATGATAGACAGAGGGCAGACGACAGATGACAGGCTATAAAAGACAGACAGGTACCTAACCAACCTAACCTAACCTACTTAACCTACTTAACCAATCTAACAGAAGAGAAGGAGAGAGAGATATGATGATAATGGATCCCTTGAATCCGTGGGGCCCTGGGGCAGGGGTAAAATGTCCAAAGACTTTTTAACCATCGTTTTTTGATGAGCCCGTTAGCATGCCCCTAAAGGCATGAGCCCCTCCACCACGACAAGGTGGGCTCATGGAGGGGACCTACCTACCTACCTACCTAACCTACCTAACGCGCGCACCAATTCCGTTTTAAATACTACGTGTACTTATAAATTTAAGTTAAAACACTCATGTACCCTCACATTATTAAGATTACGTCCAGTACACGACATCAGGCGACTTAAGCAACCACACAGGTTGTTAACTGCGAATTACCGATGCCATTTCCACCATCACGCATGCGTACCTTCAGCGAACCGAATAACGCAAGGAAACAAGGTGTCAAAAAAAAAAAAAAAAAATGTACACATAATAGATAAAACAGATTTAGTGAGAAGAGAGAAAGAGAGAGAGAGAGAGAAAAAGAAAGAGAGAGAGAGTGTGTGTGTGTGTGTGTGTGTGTGTGTGTGTGTGTGTGTGTGTGTAAGTGAAACCGATCAGCGAGACGACTTCTCCATTGCCGCATCGGTTTGAACACTGATGACGAGACGACGGTTTAACGGCTACCATGAATTTTATTTTATTATTGAAAGCAAAACGATTGTCATTGGTCGAAACTATGTTCATACCTGATTGGCTATTAGGACATTTAATCAAATAAGATTTTAAAATATTAAAATATTATATTATACATACCACCTGTGTCAATTAACATTAATATAACGATAATTATAATAACGACAATAATTAAAAAGATGCAATAAAACATTACCGATCAACCTCTCAACCTTTTGTGTGTTAATAACAAATATGTATTAAAATAGGTAATTTATTTCGTACTTTCCCCGATTTTTTTTCAATCAAACCCTTGTAAAATGTTTAATTCTCTGTCCGTAAGAAATTTTATTGAACTAAAATATTCGCAATATCTATAATTTCGCTATCTAGGCACCAAATTTCAAAACAATCGGTTTGGCCAATTTTCTTATATGTACGTTAAAGTGTGTAATTTTAGGTAAAACCAACGAATTTAATCGAAATTCTAACTTCAAACGGGTATAAAAAAAAAAAAAAAATGTCAGAATACAACAGTCAATGAGCATATTATAATAATAAAATCGGACGACTACGAGTTGGTTCCCTTTTGTCGAATTGGTTCCCGAGTTGTCTACAGGTAACATACGAATTGGTTCCTGCTAGATTTCATGGTATAATACAACCATGTTAAATTAAATTTTCAAATATTCAACCAGCAACAATTTCCTTCTCATTTAAGAATTATTTTAATAACAAAAAGTAATATTTCCCTATTTATGACTATCAGCAGATTCTGTGCGTGTTTTGGCACTCGTCGCTTCGCTCTGCTCCATCTATATACACCCCTAGACTTGTTGTGCAACGTGGGGATATTTTGGTAATGAAACGCCAAAATTTTCACAAGTCCAACGTTCAATATTTCCCGATAGTTCTTTTTGGAATCTGTATTTAATTCAATTTTATTCGGGAACCAATTCCGCGTTTCCCAATAAAATCGCCATTCAGAAAATCATATTTTGTAACTCCGTAGGTCTGATAGTAAAGATTACGATCGGAAAATCCGCGAATACGTTAATTTCATTAGTCAATGATTAACTTTCCCTACATTATCTCGCATATTGCATAAAGAATCACTTTAATACGTCCAGACAGTATTATTATTATTATTATCATCTACTCGGGTAACTTAAATTATTCAAAATTCCGTTAGCCTACACCGATCATCAATATTAATAAATATATATATATATATAGATATGTTTGAGTGTTTATACTTTTTTACCCTCGTGATATTCACAAAATGACGTCATTAATCTCTGCCGACTTCTAACTCCCGTTGAGGGACATCCGTCCAATTTATGTAAATTATACAGCCGGTGCATTTTTGTGTGTACCTCACCGCCGCCGCCGCCGCCGCCCGTTGTCACCAGATGATGAGAAAAAGGAAAAGGAAAAAAAAAGTGTTTTTCTTACTATTGAAATGAAGGTGTCTGGTTGAAAAACAGAACGTGGAAATATCGTCTTAATTTATACGGAAGAGATTCATTTTTTTTTCTCCCCGTTATTTTTTTTTTCAGTTTACATTTTTCACGCACTAAAGCACTCAGATAATACGATTTTTTTCCTTTTAATATTGAGATATTGAAATTAAAATACGTCAACAGACGGATATTTCCCCGTCATATTATAACACGCGCATTTTGTTAAACGAAAACACAAAGATCATTGACAGCGTGGTTTTTAACGCCCGGCATTGGTTTTTTAAACACCACCCTTTGTGTGCTCGCATTGTTTTAAATAATAATTGAAAAATGCGCGGTGCGGTTAATGGGAAAGTACGATTTTATAATAATAATAATAATAATAATAATAAAATGTATTGTATCTTAACAATAATCAAATAACCGTTAGCTCGGAATCGTCGAACAACTCATTGTTATAGTAGATACTCGCTGAACACTAAGTAATAAACAGGATTTCGAAGCATTAAGTTAAGTATAAAACAATACACAATATTATTATGTGTAGTGTGAATCATAATTTCAATGTTTTATACACCCCCGATTGTAAAATATAAACCCCGGTACATTAGTTATATACATACGTAGAGTGTAGCTACGACTTCCTCAACTTGTAATTATATACCTGCTTAACACTTGCAATTAAATTTAATATATCATAATATTTGTCCATACTTTCTCCGATTTTTTTTCAATCATACCCTTGTAAAATGTTTATTATTCGTCCGTAAGAAATTTTATTGCACAACACAAAAATATTCCCAGTGGAATTATCCACCTAGGTACCAAGTTTCAAAAATATTGAATTTTCTTTTTGTACGTTTAATTGTGAAATTTTAAGTATAACTAACGAATTTCGTACAAAATTCTAACTTTAAACGGTTATAGAGAAAAAAGTTGACTTACGATTTTCTAGATTTTTTCAAGTCTTAATATCTAAAATTAAAAATTTTATTAAATAAAATTTAACAAAAAGTGAGGAATTTCCAAATATTTTTCAAAGTACTGTACTTAACTCAAAATTGATCAAATGTTTAAGAAATCGTTTTGAAGTATTTTTGTGATGATTTTTAGTAACTGGTGAAAGTTTCAAGTTTCTATCTGCATTATTTTTGAAGTTATGTTAAAAAACAATTTTTAATTTTATGAGAATTCTGGTAATAGCGTATTTTGCCGTTTTTTGTCAATATTTCCAAAGATTTTCCTGGTTTTTAGAAAAAGTATTAAGAAATTTAGAAAATTATCTCATTAGAGTACCATTTGGGTGTGATTTTAGATCTATAGAATTACTGGTCGAAACTTTTGGACAAGTCTTTCTATACGAAAAAATCTTCACAGAAAAAATAAAATAAACATATCATTGTATAATACTAAAATTCCAACTTCTTTAAAACAAACAATTTTCAAATTTAACATAGTCCGTCCAGAGTATTAGATGTAACAATGTACTCAACTTCGATTTTTATTCTGATTCACAACTTAAATTAAAAAATATAATAATGAGTATTAATTATTAATTATTAAACTAATAATAGATAGTTGTAAATAATCTTTCATTGTATACTTTAAATGTATTTCTATATTTTTGAATGTTGAGTTACACGCTGTAAAATGTTATTGTAATACTATAACAACTGTGCCTACTAATTACTCCCTTTTGTTTGTTAATGAGTTCAAATAAATAACAAAAACATTACATAAATGTGAGGTTTTAGGTTTCTTTTTATGTAACTATAATTAAAAATTCAAAAGATTTACTTGACATTTTTTCTATTTAATCGTTTATAAAGTTCGAGCTATGGTGGTACAATAATATATAATGATGATACACGTATTATAATTTACAATAAATTACTGTACTATTATTATAATGTCTACTGATAATACCTATGTTTTTCTTTACATTAGTTAGAATTATTAAACTTGAATTTTTTAAAAACTCAATAGTATCGCATGTATAATAATTAATAACGTTAGTTTTAACGTCAAAACCAAAATTATAATAGTATTCAAAGATTAAAACTAATAACATATTTTTATATATTCAAATTGAATAAACGGCATATTGTATTCACTATTCGTATAGTTAACAATCGTTTATCTATACTGTGTAAGTATAAATATAATAGATCTAAAACGCATTATTTACAAAACAATGTTTTTAAAATTGTGTGAGAAATGTGGACTTATAATATTATTATTGCTGTACGTATTTCCACTTTTCAGCCGTAATAATAACGATTTATTAATTCGTACCCACTGATTTTTGTTCGTCCGACAGTGAAAGTAACATTAATTTATGTTTTTTTTTTTTTTAATGGAAAAAGTTTCATCGGCAACCGGGTTTTGTCACTTTGTCAGCATCATTTTTTTAATTTGTAAAAAAGACGGACGTTAAGGTAAAAATCACGTTTATAATACTATACGCGTTTCTACCCCTATATTTATTATTTATTAAAGTATATTTTTTTTTTTTATCAGTAGAATTAAAGTTCTACGTGATGTACCTATGTGTGTTTATTTATTTATTTTCAATTGTGAAATGTTTAAAAGTATTTCTTTTTAATGAAAAACACCTGCGACTTTGAACGAACGAACTTGTACACATTTTGATTTTTAGAATGTCATAATACAGGGTGATTTACTAAGCATGCACCCACTTTTTCGGCCGTAAAAATGGAAAATTTTTGGAATAGTTACGAAATACGTTGGTAAATAAAATATATGTTAAGGAGAATATTATTCTTAATATTTAAATTTGAATAATTCAAAAACTATTCGTTTGGATTTCTATTTTAATACATTAAAATTCACAGAAAAATAACCTGAATAAAACTGAGTTAAAATAAGAGTGTGAGGGTATCATTTTAAAAAATAATTTGTATCACCACAAGACATTCTCAACGTGACACGAAAAAAAACTTTATGCAAAACGTAGTTTTTATAGTAAGTTAAACATTCCAAAAAAAATCCCATTTTTTTTTTTGATTTTTACGGTCAAAAAGGGGTGAACATGCTTAGTGAATTACCCTATATGTAAATTATTTCTATGTTTAAATTGTCATGAAGTTCGGATCAAGACATGATGGTTTCCGAGTCTTTTTGT
The DNA here is from genome assembly GCA_025469315.1 of Stegophylla sp. TES_Ste_2020. Classification (NCBI taxonomy): domain Eukaryota; kingdom Metazoa; phylum Arthropoda; class Insecta; order Hemiptera; family Aphididae; genus Stegophylla; species Stegophylla sp. TES_Ste_2020. The sequence goes on from JAIPRM010000584.1 coordinate 8,041, forward strand.
CAAATTTTGGATAGTTTTTCTCCCCAAAAAAAATTGAAGAAATGAGAAATTCAAAAAATGACCTCTCTAAAGTACCATTAGAGGTAAATCCGGTTTCATCAAAAAGTTACTTATCGAAACTTTTGAACAAGTAGATCTATACGAAAAAGTGTACACAGAAAAAAAAATAAAAATCTTTGTAAAATCACTAGCTTCTTCACTTCGTTCAGAGTCTAAAATAATATGGTAGTTTTATTTTGCATATTTTGAAGATTTTTTTTATAATGACTGCATATTTTAAGGTTTTAAAGGTTTTAGGTCATAAATACATATATAAGAGTTTAACTCTTTTCCGTTTTTTCGAAATTCGTACATACACACCCGCGTACCTGTATAAAAAATCATATTGATATCTGTACGTAATACGTATTATGTGCATTTATTTATTATATATTATACTTGTGTGAAAACATTATTAAACACGCTCTGTAAAATTCGTGGTATAACAATTTAATTTAAACTGTTTTGTATTCCGATGACAATATACTACTCCGTATTTTCCCGACAATATAATGTAATATAATCGTCGACTGTGCGCGATGTACTGGCGCGAAAGAAAGCGACGACAAATTGAAACAGATTCGTATCCATGGAAATATCGTCTGCTCGACAAGCAAAGAGAAAAAGGAAAAACAACAAAAACAACAAAAAAAAAAAAAAAAACAAGGGAAAAGAAAGCAGAGCGAAAAGAGAAGATCGAGTTTTCTCAGGTCCCCGGCGTTTTAATTAGTTTGTCGAAGAGGTAGGGGGCATTAAACAACCGTCTTGTAATTAAATCGGCAGTGGTGCACGATACGAATCTCAAAGAGTATTAAAGTTTTGGTCCCTTTCAGAGTAATTAGCATCCGCGGAAGAGATGGGGGAGACGTATAGTAGAAAAGGGTGTAAGTTGCAAATCAACAAAGTTTTCAATTCTACGCCCGTTTCTATTTGACATTAATTCAAAACGTCTCGCCCAGAAAGGATTTTAATTTAGTCCTACTCCATATTATTATTATTATTATTATTCCTCGTAGTCGTTATTGTCGTCTCGATTTTGACGCTGACTGAACGCCATCGTATTCTCCCTGACATCATCAAAACTAATATACAATTATTATTAATTGTTGTTGTATTAAAATGTATATTATAATTTCCATTCGAATATGCTGTAAAAATAATCGGTACTTTTTTTACACTCGCGTAAACGTATATAGGTCATTTGTATTTCAAAATCGATTGAACGAGGGGACGTTTTATGCGTGTGATCATTGCTCAAGTCGAAATATGACGCATTTTATTAATAAATATATTAATTTAAAAAAAAGCCCAACATACTTCGCACCACACGGGTGTTGTTCGCTCCTCAGGTGGAATACTCTTGATGGGTGTATTACATTTTAAAGAAACGATAAATAATTTCTTCAATAAAACGATTCTGAGCGGAGCTACAGCTAATACACAATAATAATAATTGTCGATTAGAGGTTATATATTTTAACAAATGTTATTTTAATAATATTGGGTACTCGGTAATTGTGTGTGCGTGTGAGGTAATAAATGTCATTATAAAAATGAAAAAAAAGCAATACAAATTTATTTTTATAAATTCATAAATTGTAAACCTTTCTGTAATTAGTGTAATTGGCATTTCGGTGTTTTTATGGAAATATTGGATTTTGAGTTATTTGTAGGTTTGACTTTATTTTTCAATAATACGATCGAATTAAATTTGATATTTTTTTTCAAATTTCCAGTAAAAGTCCAATACTTTTATTTATATTAGTAACAAAATAATCCATATCTATTTTTATTTATTGTAAATTATTTATAGCATTTAATATTTATAGTATTTTTCCGCACTTTTTCCAATTTTTTTTCAATCAAAACGTTATAAAGCTTTCAATTATTCGCCCGTAAAAAATTTTCTTTCGTCAAAATATTCACCTTGTAATTCTCTATCTCTATGTACCAAGTTTCGTAAAAATTGGTCGCGCCAATTATTTTTTATATGCGTTTGAAGTGTGTAATTTTAAGTAAAACTTATGAATTCTGTCGAAATGCCAACTTTAAGCAGTTATAAAACAAAAAAGATTGGCTAACGATTTTTGAGATTTTTTCAATATGTATTTTGAAGTAATGTTGAAAAAATAAAATCGATAATTTTCGATTTTTGGATTTTTAAATGTCGGTAATAATATTAAACGTCGGCTATCGATGTTTTGCGGTCAGCTATATTTACTATAGAAAGGCACTTTGCCTAATTCGACAGTCGCACGAGGTTTAATAAGAAGGCATTATTGTTGACCAACAAACCACTGTCGACAGCGTGCTTAGGGTGCAGCCTTTTGTTTGCACCGGGGTAGGGATCTTTTGTTTCGTCGATCTCTACACCACTATACTAACTATTCGGCAGTTTGCCATTCCCCAAAGATTTGCTCGCCTTCATTGTTCTTTGAATGTTATGGATTTTTTCTGTCATTTTATGTTTACATTGGGACGTTGAAGAAATTCTTACAAGCTTAACTGCCAGTATATTTAAAAAGTGTTGATTATCGAATTTTACTGAACGGATTATAAATAAAGATAATAATATGTGGAATTTACGGTTCCAATTTGCACCATAGCACGCGCTAGCATCTCACTTTCATAGGGCTAACTATCGTTTAGGACAGTGGTTCCCAACCGGTGGGGAATTCCCCCCTTGGGTGGAATTAAGATACTGCACAGGGGGGAATTTTGGTGTGAGGAAATAATGAACATTTTTTTTGGTAATTTTGTTAAAAAAATTAATTTTAAATCTACTTCAGTTATTTAATTAATATTTATACTTTATGTTATTATTTTTACTTTTATATTTAATAATTTGTTATTATGTTTAATATCATGAGTTAGTAGGTTAACTAATAGCTAATTTTTGTAAAATAATGAAACTAAAAATTCATTAGTGTATACGTATATGCGTATACTTACAGTTATTTTGTATAATTTATTTGTATGGTCAACAAAAACAAAAAAAAATATATCAAAATTATGTTTTAAGGGGTATATGAATTTTGAAAATATACAAGGGGGAGTGAGATTTTTGAAAAATTACAAGGGGGGAATAGAATAAAAAAGGTTAGGAACCAGTGGTTTAGGGGGAGAGCAGGATATGCACTAATGACTCTTCTTGACTTTTAAAAACTTCTTAAAACAAAAATAAACATCTAACTTCATTGATACGTCAAAAATAATAATATAATAAGTATCTAATAATGTAACTTATCTATCGATGCGTGTAATATTTATAATTAAAACTATATATTTCCTACTCATTATTTTAAAATAAAAGGTTTTTTTCAATCAGGTTTTTACTTAATTGTATTTTAAAATAAATAACTGTCAGGATCCTTATTATTTTATAGTAATATTGAATATTTTAAAGTGAACCCGGGCTATAATGAAATTGACCCTGCTTAAATTAAAAAAAAAACTGAAATGGAGCTCCTACACTCTGGGCAACTGGAAACAGACCACGATCCTCCAAAAACTGGACATGACAGAATCTCATAGGCCATATCTGTGGATGAATAGAAAAAATTTCTATCACAGATATGCAAACAACTTAAAATCCGCGAGGTAACGTCTCAGGTCAGCCCATAAATGCCTAATAATATTATACTGATAAAGCGATATTTAAGCAGGCTCATTTGGACCCGATCTAACTCGGGTTTTTCGTTTCCAGTTATATAACTGAAAAAAAAAAATGTTACGAAAGGACCCTCCCGAGATGTTGGTTGCAGCACTGTAGTAAAAATACGGAATACCATATTGCACATAGGCGCCACGAAGGGGGGGCAAGGAGGTGCACTTGCACTCCCCTGGTTTTTTTAAAAAAAAAGAAAAACTAAATTTGAAAATATTGAATGGTGGTGGATATATTTTATTTTACATATCATACATCAATAAGCTACATATTGCTTTTCTTTTTTTTTTTTTAATAATATAAGTGTTAAGGTTAACGCCCGGGTATTTCTAAATTCCTCAGTTGCATTTTCATTGAATTTAATATCCTCTTCTTATTTCGTATAAAATCGGCGTATACTGTGCAACCCCCCCACCCCCGACAACTATTCTGACGGCGCCTATGCAGATCTCGGTAATTCATCGAACATTGTCGCTAGTAAAATCTGCCGTCTATCGGGGCCGAACGGTAATAAAACAAAATTAATTCTATCGGCTTCGTGTGTACGTCGGGGGGGGGAGGGAGAAATGTCACACTCTAATTATTGGAAATTATATCGGATTAACATGGCTCGTGTGTCGATATCGATCATAACATTATAATAATATAGCAACAATGTAAGCCCTTACACACATTCACAACAACAATCGTACCGAATCAGAGTTGTTATTATTATTACTATTTTTTCATCCGCCGACAGTTCGAACACTCCGGAGATTTATGATAAAGTTTTGAATTACACTGGCGCGCGGAGTGACTGTAAAATTCGATTTGCGCCCAGTTTCGCGGCGTCCGAAAATATAATATGTAATATTTAATTGGTATACGGGTTTGGCGGGCGGCGCGGCGGTGGAAAATAATAATATATGCACGTCTAGTTAACTATAACCCCAGAACTCATTAGTCATCATCGCCCTCGACAATGCTCTGTGTGTATACATATGCTCTTTGTACGTGGTGTACCCCTTTCCGCGCACAAAAGCAAAAAACACGCGCGATCACACCGAATGGACTTCGTTTCGAATTTACTGCCTCTCTCTCTCTCTGGCGCGCATATAATTGTAACGATCCACCACCCCTATTTATTTTATGGACCCAACAACACAATCACAATATAATCAGATCAAATTTTCGCGCATTTTTCAAAAAAAAAACAATTTACACTACATTTAAAAGAAAATCGAGTTACGCGCATAATAATGCATAATTATATAGATAATATTATGTTCATGTCATGGCTCTAACATTATTGTAATTTGAAATATTATTACTGAAATAATGAACACATTAGTTTTTGAAAATATAATACGAGAAAATTGTTAGTAAATCGAAAAATGTTGTTCTGACAAATAAATTTACTAATCATGACTGTAATATGTTTCATCATTCTTGTTTTTATTTCATTACGAGTTGACGACTGATCGCGCAATACCTCATAGAATGGAAATTCTCTGGTATTTATAAATAAACTACCTATTAAATTCAGAAGTTAATTAAAATACGAGTTAATCTATTACCAATTGAAAATCATTTAAACAAAAATGTGTTTATTGTTATTAATATAATATATTATTATTTTACCTTAAAAAAATTTTGAACCCCTCCTTGATAAACTTTTGGGTAACACCCCTGACTGTATAGATTCAATATTATGGTTTGTAAAATAATTTATTTCAGAAAAAGTTTCACGTTAGAGGAAAACCAAAGTAAAATATTTTTGTTTCTGTACAATACAATATCAATCGTATATTTTTATCGGATAACTCACGTAGTAATAATGAAGACCGCGAAGACCGTTTATTTTTAAGGTCTTCAAAAATATGCTTTATTTTAACTCTGTACACCAAACGGGGGGGGGGATGTGAAATTTTGTAAAAATAATTTCTATTCACCACAATAGATATCTTCTTTCCAAGAAGAAGATTCTTATTACGTCATATTATATTGAACATTTTAAACGGTTTAAAAAAAGAATGACGGGAAAACGTGATGTGGCAGGTGTATAATATATTTTATATAATATTCATTATCGACTCAGTTTATCTTTGTTATTTTTATTTTTATTTTTTTTTTAATTTAAAAACTATGTTTCAAACCACCGAGAGGACCTAACCGGAAACAAAAGACGTGTGACAAGGACGGCGCGCGCGTCGTCGGTCCGGACCCTGCAGATAATACGTATTATACACAGTTGACAACCGGACAGACAATGCAAAATAATATTCTCGTGTCTGCGGTGAGAATAATTCAATTATCACGAGTAAATGGGAAATTCGAACCCAATTTGCACTGCACAGCGTCGTCAATCCCCTCTACGTTTTGCATTTCTATTGTATCCCACACTCACGCGCGCGCGCGCACACACTCGTACATACGCTATAGTTTGACATTCGTGTTTCCTGCGGCGCTATATACGTTTGTCATTTAGGGGAATAATCATCCCTACGCGTCGCGTTCTTCGCCGCCTCCGCGGTTAGACGAGTGTAGTTCTCCTCTCTTTGCGGGACACACTGCACTACCACACCATCGCTGCCGCCTCAGTGATTAAAACGATAATCGTTACTTCTCGAGAAAACAAATTAAATTCACCGCATACACCAGCTACTACACACATTATATTATAAACGTTTCAGGCGCGGATCCAGAAATCATAAATAGGGTGTGCTCTCGATCAATAGATCTGAATACTAACAGCAGCTAACTACTAACTATACCTTAATATTAATCTCTGTTAATAATAATTATACATTTTTATAATACATCTGTTACAAAAAAAGCATTTAATAAATTATCCATTTCATTTGTTCGATTTACTATAATGATCTACTCAGTTTATTTTACGCTTTACGCATTCCGAGTGGAGTGAAGAAGTTAGTGTTTTTAAAATGATGTTTATTTTATTCTTTCATATAGAAATTCATGTCCATAAGTTTCGACCAGCAGATTTATGAATCAGAATTTTTTCAAAATTCTTAATAGTCTGTTCAGAATTTTGGAAAAACTACTCAAATGTTGACAAAAACGACTTTAAAGTTAAAAATGATTTATCGTTTCTTTAAAATTTTACACACCTACAAATCCCATTTAATGATCGAACAAAACCCACGGTGAGAAATAAATACACCTTTTTTATAATAAATTTATCTACCTACATTTTATTGTATTTCAATTTCACCCAAGTGTAGCGAGCGATTGCGTTAAAAAAATCTATTTTTCAGTCAGTTAATATTTTATATAATTTTGTATAGTGTTATGGAATAATCGTGTAGAAATTTTAATCATAATATCGATAAACGTAAATACGTGTGTGTGTGTGTGTGTTACGACTAATGTCTGAACTGTGGTTGTTGTTTATTAGTCCAGGCAAATTTTATTCAAAAAGAACTTAAAGTGGAAAGTTCTGGAAAGTAATTGATTTTGGTAGTTTACTATATATTTTTTATAGTAGAGGTTCTCAACCGGGGTGACATAAACCCAGTGTAAGGGTGACGCTCAATTCTGGAGGAAAAGAATAAATGAGAAAATTTTTTGAAATAAAATCTTTTTATAACTGGATCCATGCTTTTCAACAGTTATATTATATTTTTTTAAATTCATTTTTTGCTCAATCATCCTTATTTTTCTCACGGTTAAAAAATTTTCTTAAAGTCGTTGATGACAAATTACTGATTACAGTATAAGGCTTGGTGATGTGTACGAAATATTATGTGCCCTATCTTTAAATGGCTGAGACGTAGTGAAGAAATATCGTAGTCAAGGGTGACATGAATCAAAATAGATTGAGAACCACTGTTTTAAAGTGCTAAACACGAATCTGAACTTTTTTCACGGCAAATATGAGAAATCGTAAAAAATATTTGAAATGTAGGTTTTTTTTTGTTTTGGATTTTTTGAATTTCTTAAAAAATCAGCTTTTCTCGTAAAATATAGTTCTATACAAAAATAAAGTAGAGAAAATTACATTAAATTCATCTTTTATTATTATTATTTTATTTTTTTTGTACGACTAACGGTTTTTTCACAAAATAATGTTTTATTAAGTGGCGTACGCAGGGTTTTGCCATGGGATGCAGTAATAATAAAAAAAAAATATATTTCGAGTTAGTACTTTAATTTGAATCCGATGTTTTAAGCAAAATTAACACTTTCACCCCGTGTTTAAATACCAGTGAAACATATGTTTTAACCTTCACTTTTATTTTTATTTCACGTTTCTATTAAATACATATAAATGTTGAGGAGCTTTGAGTAGATTTTTTTTTTTTTGGAGGAGGGGGATTAGATCTACTTTCTGTTTCCGCCTAGATTTTATCCATTAAATTTATATACCTAATTTTAATTGTATATAACAATAATTTGTAGAATAAATAATTACTCTATAACTGTGTAATTTACTTAATTTGTCATCCATTTTAAATAATGTACCGCACTGTTTACAAGCAATTTTTTATCATGCGATAAGATGATATTTTATTGGGGGGGGCCCTTCTGGAAAAATTCACCAGGGGCCCTTAAGATGCCTGCAGGCTGACACTGTTTGGGACAAACTATGAATGGAATTAATAAGAGTAAGTCTAATTGACTGAACTGAATGATTGAATGGGCTGAAATGAAGACTGTACGAGCTCCACATTGCTGTTAGTCGGTACTAAATAATAGGGAACGCTCCGCTCCACTGTACACTGCGCAAATCGAAAATATCTCTTGACTAGCTGTGCGACGTAGAGACATTTCGGTTTGAAAATCATCCATTCCAAATATTGCAGTTCCAATAAATGTTTGTACAACTATACTGGTAAAAATATGAAAATAAAATATGTCTGTTCTAAATATTTTAATTCCAATACGTCATGTCTGTTCCAAATATTGTAATTCCGTAAAATGGCTGTACCTTGAAAAAAAAATAAAAGACTTCCAATAAAAATATCTCTTCGATGTAATGTAATTTCAACAATTATTGTCTGTTCCGTCAAATATATTTCAATTAGTTCTAGTTCCAGTACATTATTATTTTTCAATAATAATTATTCCAAATTATTTATTTGATTATTCGATTCCGTCTGTTGATTGTGTTTACTCGTGTTTACGATACGTTCTGTTTTATACAGGATTGTCCTTTATTTCAACTCAGTGTCCTGTTGTCCTGACAAACTTCTCTCAAGACGCTTTTTTTCCTGTAATTTCAAGTCTGTCCAATATTAATCCCGTTTTTTGACTTACTGTTGATTTAAAATTTTTGAAATTTTTTAAATGAAATTATTGAATAAAATAATATAAGAATCTAGAAATCTTTAGGATACCATTAGATCAATTATAATCGTAAAATGAATTAACAAGTTTTTTTTAGAAAGTAATACAAAGTAATAATAAAGTATACAATATGCATGAATAAAGGATTTGAAGAAATTTTAAAAAGTATCAATTATGTTATGTTATGTTATTTTATGTTTTAATTATTATTTTAATAAATTATTATTTAATTATTAAATTAATAATATTTTTATGTGTTTAAATTTAATCTATAATAGGTAGTTTAAAAATTATACTTTTGTCACAATTTAAAAACATATATATATATATATGTAATAAATACTTATTTATTTAAAAATATCATGAAAAATATTTTTATCCTGTATTTTATTTTCTTTAATATGGTCACCCTAGTTTACGATATAAGGTTCTAAATAAATAGCATTTTGTTATTTTATCGTTTTCAGATATAATATATAATGTCGGGCACGGTGCAGCGAGAGTCACCCGCGGATTTTCGGAATGGCGATTTGATAAGTCGCCTGTTGGCGGCAACGCCTCCGTATCAAACCAACTCCACGTTCGTGCCGCCGGGTTTGTATTTCAGCGAAATGCTCAAGAGATTCGTTCAGGCGAAATCGTCGTCTTGTCCGCCCCTGACGTTGAACAAACGCGGACGGAAGCGGACTTGGAAGGACGGCGGCAAGACTGCGGCGGCCGCGGAACTGCCGGCCGAGGCCAAGCAGAAAAAAATGGACTTCGCGCCGATACCGCCGGCGGCGCAGACCGAACAGCCGCAGTTCCCGTTATGGTACCCGCCGTTTTATCCGCCCGCTTACCCTCCGGTGTATTTCAAGGCGGCCGCGGCCCCGGAAGCGGAACCTCTGAACTTGCAAATACGCGCGGACCCGCTGCTGAAGCAGGACAGGCATTATTCCGCGTTCCGCGTCCCCGAGCCGTCCAAAGTGCACCGCGACGACGGCGTCGGTAAGACGGACAACAAACAGGGTACGAGCTATCTGATGGGAAACTTGACGAAGATCTACAAACAAGTGGCGCCGGAAGAGGAGAAAATCATCGACGTAGAAGGGGACGGGCCCGAGACCGCGGCGCCGAGCGAGGAGAGCGAAAAAAAAAACTGCAGCAAGGACTTGACGGCCCTGATCGGATTGGAATTAGTCGTGGATTACGTGAAACACGGCAATAACAAAGACGGTAAAAACGATGAAAACGTAAAGTGTTGTCAGAATTCATAATAATTCAACGACGACGACGATTCACTTGTTTTAGCTGTACTACTACTACTACTACTACTACTACTAAATCGATATTCCCAATTATTTATCTCGTGCAAGTTTCACGGTAATTAATCCTCCTCGACGCTTCGTTTGTGAATGCCAGAGAATACATTTTAACTTATCTCTGTTTTAGCTGGCAAATTATTGCGATCCCGTTTTGATTTTCCTAAATAACATATTTTAATTCGTGTAATCGAGAACACAAATATTATATAAGTGCGTTTCTAAATTTCTATTCTCTCCGGCCAAGTTCCAAGTTACTACATTAAATGCAAAAAACAATCGACCTAATTAAAATATTATTTAGACAATAACCGAAATATTAATTTTAATTTTCTACAAACGAATATCTTATTACCGAGGGTCATATTATCAATTTCATTAGTTTCACGTTAATGTTACGATTAATACTTGAAATCAGTTATATAACTAGAATAATCAGTATAAAATTAATTGAAAGTTAAAGTATTACAATAATATAAAGTTTATTATTATTTTATTAACAGTACATTTTTACTAAAATACTGTTGTAAACCTAACACTTACGTATTATGACAACCCAAACATAGAGCAAATTAGATTAATTTTAAATATTTATACAACAATTAACCGTATAAAAATTGTTGAGAACAAAGTAATCACGATAAGGTTATTTCATAAAAATTTAAATTATTACAAAAACGATTTAATAAATATAAAATATAAAAGTTATTATTCATATTATATTAAGTATATGATAAGCTTTCTATTAGAATTTATATTTATTGATCTCGTGTTGATATTATAATGATTAAAATATAAAATTTAAAATAATTAATTCTTTTCAAATAATGGTCGCTACTCAAAAACCATGAGCTAGTAACGCCCGCATGGATGTTTATTAATAGTTTTGACAATCGTGTGTAGAATATCAATTTAATTATTATTATTTACTCTACTAACATAATAAGCTGTGTCTAAAAGACCGATGGAGATTGCAACACGTGATAAGACGCACTATATTTTAATATATTATCTTAAATCGAGAATAGACGTGAAGTAGTTGAGTTGTAGTTGAGTATGATAAAAATATGTTTATATTTAATTTAGATAATACACCGTAAGATCTTTAATCGTGTAGTTAAGTGATAACACAAGCATATGGAAAATAAATTTAATTATAATTATATAATTTAATAAATTTCAATCGATTTTAATCGATAGATATCAGGATATATTTTGTAAAGAAAATGTTGAATAATTTAAAGATTTCTAATTTTAATAATAATATTATATATAAAAAAAAGTATAGTTTTAGATTAGGTAATGAAAAGTGGAAGGAGCGAAGTTATAAAAAGTGGGCACCTAGTAAATACATGTGTTTACTAAAAAATTCCGTGCCATAAGGATCCACAACTCCTATCGAAAAAGAAATGTAATTTAATTCTATGCGAGTTTAAACAATCAATTATGGAAATAAAATAAACAAAACCGAAAAATTCAATTCGAATTCAAATATCAAAGTAGTAAAATCAATAAAAAATATATTAACATTCGTTATTTTATCTATATAGGTACACGATAAAAAATACACATATACAATTTACGATTATCAAACCATTATGTTCTCACGTCACACAACAAGTCAAGGGATATTTTAGATTTGTGAAAAACATTAGCATTTTTTTTTTTCAAAGTGAGTAATAACTGAGAAAAAAATCTAGGACTGATCGATTCATAAACAATAAATTCCTGCCAGTCAGAAATTCACTTTTCTAATTAATACAAGGTGAACTTACCAACTTCGCAGTAGTGACATATATTTAATTTAATTTAAATGATCCATGAAGATCTAAAATGGTAAAATGTTCGTGGATCTAGTTGATCTACGTAGATCTAGTCTCCGACGAAATTTTATTAGGTTAAATTTACCTAACTGTTAAGTGATTACCTCAGAGTACTATAATAATACTTATAGTGTCAGGATTGTTATAGTCGATATTTTTTATTTTGTTTTAATAATGACGAAATGGAATTGTTTGAAAATATAAATGTTTTAATTTTACATGTCTTCTCATTACAACAACAACTGTAGTACAAAATGTATGTTAAAAATAAATTACGTTTCTTGCGAAAATGTACATAATATTATGATACAAATTTAGACAATTATTTGCGGGAGGGAGTGGAGCTAAGTTTGAACTTTTGATTGTTTTTTTTTTTTTTAATACTATTCATTAAAATACAATTAAGCATAGTTTTAATGCGTGTAAAAGTTGTTAAATAATGAAATATTAATCTTTGTCAATATCTAGTCATTTTGTTACCTATAATAATAATTCTATACTATTTTAATTTTGTGATCTGTAAAAATAAGTGTAAGTTCGATCGGTGTTACGCTGTTTTTATTAACGTCTATTAATTAATTAATTGATATATGTAATATTGGTTGTATTGTTATAATATTATGTTTTACTTCTGTTTTTACATAATAAATAAATTATTACTAGTCATTTTGAAAATGAATTCAGTTTACGTTTTAAACTGTATTTAATCAAACCAGTTTGGTCGATGTTTTTTATAAACACTCACATCGCTAATAATTTAATCATCTTAAGGGAGTGCGATAAAGCGGTTTTTTTCTTATAAACTAATATAACTTATGACTAATTTAAAATTTCTAGAAATCTGTAATTTTTAGGTATCATATATTTTTCTGAATTATTTTCAAAACAATTATCTTAAAAATATTTCTATAGAACTTCACAGTTACTACAGAATAATTTTTGTATAAATGAACAAATCAACCGATTCTACCGCTGTAGGTTAGTCGGATTTAGTTTCATTTAGTTTTTAATTTGTTACTTTAATTTTTTTTTTTTTTTCTTCAATAATTGCAGTTACCATGATCACCTGTTTTTGTATAATTTATGTTTGTACGATTTTATGTTTTATTTCATATAATTTTACATACGTAATAAAAAACTAACGAAATTTTCACAATTAATATAAAATTTTTGTGCGAATCTTAAAAAATTAATAATTTATTAGACTTTGGAGTAAATTATTGTCCTGTCCTATTATACATGGTCGTGTGTGAACTTGACAAACTTTGCAGATACAATAATGGAAAAACAAAGTAAGAAAACCAAAAATTTCAGTTAACATCTCACGTAAAAGTCAATGATGAGTTGGTATATTTAATACTATTTGGATAACGTCGAATATTTTATTCCTTGTCAAATATTCTAAAAATATTTCATTCGAGTACCTAATGAATAAATTACGGTAAAGCGTTTTTAATTAATTAATTTTAATTAGATTATTATTATTTTTATATATAATATATATATATATATATATAATGGTTATATGGTTATATGCAGTGGTAATTTTGAATAAATCAGTTTAATGTCAAATATGTATGTCTATGTGTACATTTTAATTTCGGACAACTAATTAAAAATTTACCGTCAGACATATTCTCTTCCGAACGCGTACAATATAAACAGGTAATCGAATAAAATGATGAATACATTATAATATTCTCATATAATATAATTATTATTTCCACCCTAAACCACTGGTGATATCACTGTTCACAGATTCAACGTATAAAAAGACCCCTCTGGCTTACACACATTTCACGTGCATTTTTTTTAATACTCACGGTCAACGATATTCCCGCCCTATATGTCGTATTTTCCAGTGAAATGAGCGCACACATTCACCTCCAACACCCCCGCCGCTGGAGTTTTATTCAAAGTCATTGAATTATCAACAATGTGCACGGCACGAGTTAAAAAGATTATATTTTCAACATCTATCTATATAGAGTTAATAAAAAAAAAACCACATCATGTATAACATCGTACAACTTTATTAAAAATATCGCTGAATTTTGAATCGATATAATAGAATGTACCAACACTGAAAAAAAAAGAGCCATATCGGTATTGCATTAATGTTTTCGGGTTGAAGTCAAAAATCAAGATCCGCCATTGCACGTAAAATACACTAATGTACCAACATCATTAACATTTGAATCTATTCTGAGTACAAAAATTTATTATAATTTTATACTATTATAAAAACATTTATCATGTTATTTTGTGTATGCAGATTTGAACGGATTTTAATTCAAAATCATCTGTCTATCGGATTTTGAAATAAAATTTTAAATTCTGAACGAAGTGAAGAAGCTAGTGTTTTTTGAGTGATGTTTATTGTTAGATTTTGAGGGAGGAAAGTATTGGTTTTACAAATCCGTCGTTTTTTTTCGTATGTATGTAATCACGAGTTCGGGTAGAAATACTGTTCCGAAAGTTTCGATCAGTAACTCTATAGATCGGAAATGTTATCTAGTTGGTACTTTAGGGAGGTCATTTTTCCCAAAATCTCAATACTTTTTCTAAGCGCATGCCTAGACCACCCAAAAATTGACAAAAAAGGTAAAAAGCGGCATAACCCGAATTTCCAAAAATTTGATTTGAATTTTTAACAAACTTCAAAAATAATGTAGCTGGAAAGTTGAAACTTTCACCATCTATAAAATAATAGAACTATAAAAATATTGATAAATTTCTCGTTTTTTGTAAGTTTTTAACTCATAAAATTTTAATATAATATGAATATTAAAACCTGAAAATTTAATACAAAAATATTCATGTGTATTTCCAACGGCACTGACAAAATCTGAAAAATCAAGGTTAGGTTAGGACCTTTCTAAAGTACTAGAGGCAAATCTGGTTTCAAAAAATTGCTGCTCGAGACTTTTAGACAAGTAGTTCTATACGAAAAAGTGTTCACAAAAAAAATAAATAAATAAACATTGTAAAAACACTAACTTCTTCGCTTCGTTCAGAATCTAAAATTAAATAAAGCAAATATAGCAAACGAAAAAATACACACTGTTGACTGAATAATAAATAATGATAATGATCATGATAATAATTAATAATAATGTGCAATTATTGTGTGATAGATAAACAATGACTTATGTTTGATTTGATTGCTATTTAAATTGGTTGCATAGATAATAAAAATATATTACCTATGATTGGTTGTCCTAATTTTATCAGCCATAATAATATCACAGAGCACATTATTATATTATAGTACCAGAGTGCTAATGTTGATTATATTTATAAAGTTAATATCGGTCCTCTTCTTTTACCAGTGGAAATATTTAACAGGGTTGCTGTCTGCTTAAGCGACCACCTCGATTAAAGTTAGGGGGGGTTGAGGAAAATAGGCCAAAGAAATCGTTATCATTTTTGTAATCATAATAAACAATAATCAATTGGTCATTAGTTATATTATGTAATGTTATAAAAAAATTGAAACCAGGATTCAAAATTTTGATAATGCGCAGAAAATTAGATGCAGGCCGAAATACACTGTTTAGAAATTTTAGGTATGCACTGGCATACCCTGCATACCTTAAATGACGCCCCTGATGAAAATATGTATATGAAAATACAATGTGTGTATGTCTTCATAATTTTAGATTCTGAACGAAATGAAGAAGCTTATGTTTTTTGTGTTTCATTTCTGTCATTTTATGAATGTAACAATTTATTAATTTTATTCAATTAATAAAACGTAGTGTGTTGTGAAAGAAACAATATGGTTGATTGCGAAAAACTGATTAGTTTGATTTTCGCAGAAGAACCAATATGGAATGCTTTTTTAAGAAAAAAGTAAATACTTTAGAACAGGACTTGTTTCTTAAAAAATAAATTTGTTTGATTACGTCCGCTTCAAATAACTTCTGAACAACAACTTACGGGGTATATCAATTTTCTGGGTAGAGACCAGAAAAATCGGCCGAAAATTCGGATGAATTTGACGGTGACCAATACCATAAAATAATTTTTAATCCTATACGTTATATATTAAATAAAATAATTAATAGGTACCGCATTAATTACAACAATATACAAAATTATTTTACTTTTGTAAGCTAAAATACCGATAAAGCAGAATCGAAAAATAGATAAAAATGAAAAAAAATAATTACTGTAATTAGAAAAAAAAAAAAACATTATTTAGAGTTTAGCTATTGTCTAATTTATTTTCGCAGATATTCCGACAACAGCGACGTCCAAATGAACGTTTAAAAACGAAGACATTTTTCCGTCGTTAAAAGCACGCGCGTGGAAAAATTATTGACTTCACCTCACTTACTACAACTTTTGTCGTTGCCGACCGCCGCCGCCGGCGCCCGGAGCTGCCGCCACCGCCGCCGCCGCCGAATTTCCCCATCGTAGTCGCACGAAACCCGTTCACACATGTGTGCGACACGTGCGTGCGCCTTTGTGCACCTCTGATTATTATTGCGCGTGCCACACACACACCACGGACAGTTTGATGACGCGTTTCGTAACACCGGCTTCAGTAAATGACCGTCCGCACCCGTACGCAGATCTCGACGATCCGTACGCCGACACCGCGATGTGCGATCACCATCTGCAGCAACATCGTCACCACTACGGCGTCGTCGCGGGCAGAGGGAGAAGTGGTTGTGGTGGTGGTGGTGGTGGTGGTGGTGGTGGTGCTGGTGGTGGCGATGGTGACTACGCCGCCACTCGCCGGCCAAACAAAAAATCGTCGACCGCCCGGAAATCGGTGGCCGCCGCCGGTGGCAGTGGACAGGAACACTGGACGCCGATGTCGTCGCCACCGACGCTGCCGCCTTCCCGCGACTTTAACGTGTACCATCGTCGGTCCAACGGCGGCGTGGAAACCAACAACCAACAGGCGGTCGTCGAATGGAGAGACGTGTCCAAACACTTTGCCGGGTGAGCAATAATATCCAATTAATATTATCATAAATCGTATTATGCACAATAGTATTTCGATAGTGTACACAGCGCCAACACTTTTATTAAGTGGATATATTATGTACTTATTTAAAAAATTAAAAGCGTTGTTGGCAGTCCGTGTTTGCACTTTCATTTGTCGTTATATCCGAATTTAAAAAGAAAAAATGCGAGTTGTAAGTATCTATAGTATCTACCTACCAAATACTGAATTTGATTAATAACCAATCAGTTTTGTGAATTAGTTATCGGATATTAGGACAAAACCGTAAAATATAAACGAAAATCTGAAAAACCTAAAAGCCTAAATCGGCCCAAACTATAGCTCTCCGAACCATATTAGGGCAACCGACCATTGTGAGGAACACTGTAATACTTAACACGACTGGCCTTGACACCATCCAAACAAACATTAAAAAACTTTCAAGAGCCATGTTCCACCGCAACTCGTCTTCAAAAGAATCCCACTT
>JAIPRM010000584.1:25706-41641 GCA_025469315.1 Stegophylla sp. TES_Ste_2020
TAGTATCTACCTACCTAATACTGAATTTGATTAATAACCAATCAGTTTTGTGAATTAGTTATCGGATATTAGGACAAAACAGTAAAATATAAACGAAAATCTGAAAAACCTAAAAGCCTAAATCGGCCCAAACTATAGCTCTTCGAACCATATTAGGGCAACCGACCATTGTGAGGAACACTGTAATACTTAACACGGCTGGCCTTGACACCATCCAAACAAACATTAAAAAACTTTCAAGAGCCATGTTCCACCGCAACTCGTCTTCAAAAGAATCCCACTTACAAACTATAATGGGACTTCTCCCTCACCTCCTCCACACAACAAACATAAAACCAGACCCAGACCACTCTCATGGTCAAGACAAAACTATCATTAAACACCTATTTCACAAACCATATAATTATATTCCCAGTTCATCTACAGTCCACTAGAAAAGCCGTCAGGCTGAACTAGTCCATAGGCCAACAAGGCCTTCCCTCTGAATGAATGAAAAACCTAAAAGCAATTATTACAGTACCTACCTAATGTATTAGAAATAAACTGCTACTCCAAAAATAAAAATGAGTAACCATTACACGGAATAATAAGTTATAGCCAAACCAAAAATACCGTTTTTCATTTTTAAAAAAAATTATCGCCATTACCTCAGATTATCGATTTACGTATACCTATTATTATAATGACCAAAATTACTGCACATGAGATAGAAAACCAACTAAAAACAATATCGAGCTTTAAAAAAAAATTCCACTATTGACTCTATTAGTATAGTACTATTATTATATTAATATGCATTGGCATGTTCATGATGTTTATGCAGCATACACTGAAAAAAAGATTCATAATGTCGATTGTCGGTTTTTCAAATTAAAGTTCAAATTGATTTTATAGAACTATTTTTGTTTTGCATATAAATGCGTGTTTACAATGTTTGAAGGGGTTGAGACTACATGTCTCAACTAACATATGTATTATATATTCATATGTTTTACTCAATCTTGGTGAATAAACTTATTTAAGTTTATTTTTTTTTAATATAAGAATTATTAATTATTTATGAAAAATGTAGTATTAATAAACTATTCCTTATAAGTAAAATTATTAAAAATGAATTTCTGTAAATTTGATGCTTACCTATACTTAATTATTATTTATATTTTTTGTTACTAAAAAACATTGAATGTTTTGGGTATTTTTTTTAAGTTATTTTATTAATAATTTGTGTTATTTAATTTGATAGTACATGCAATTAACACAATATACTGTTAAATGGATTTAAACTATGTTAACCTATTACCTTTAACCTTTTTTATAGTTAGGTATATTTTCGTTTTACAGTTACAAATTTATTATGCGTATTGTTTCATGTTTTGCAGTTATTTTTGCTTATTTTGACATTTTTGTTTTCCATATATACGGGTTTATCTCATTTTTTGGTGAAAATTTTTCCTGTCTCTTGTCAGATTGTCAGAACAACACTATATTATTAATTATTTTATACAATAATACTATTTCAAATTATCGAAATACTATTATCACTAATATCTACTAAGTTATTCAATAATGTGTACTCATTAAGTAGGTAGTGCGTATGGTTCAATTAAAAGTAATTACCTAATCGAAAATAGCTTTTTTAACATTTTTTTTTTCAAGTTTTTGTAAAAATGAAAAAATATAGGGGGGTAGAGTCCACTATCAAACATGGTTAAGTTTAAAGAAATACCTATCCTATATTCGTGTACCTCATGAAGATAACATAATATTTTAAATATAAACAAACATGAATTAAATTAATACCTTAATGTGTAGTAAAATCTGTGTATATTTTATTATCCAGTCTAAAAAAATAAATATAAAAAAAAAGTATGTACATAGGTATCATTATATAAATACGAGTATAAATAATAAATTAGCTATTATTTAGTTAAACAAATGTTATGTTATGATTCAATGTCACGATGCGCTGCCTTAAATTATAACTATAACCATATTTTTGAGATGTGGTAAATAAATTGTCAATACCTACTCACTAGCAGTTTTTGAGAAAATTCGTGTACGATCCAATTATATTATGTTTATTGTTTATACTATTCCATCAATAAAATAACGTAAAGCCGTATAATCCTTATAAGTAATATTACCGACTGTATAATTCCGGAATTAAGTGTAATTGTGCAGCTTACAAAATTGAGGAAAATAACAAATAGCCGATCGTAATTCCACGGACTGTATATTTCCGGAAAATGAAATACGTAAACCGTATTTTCATCGACCGTGTAAAAATCCGGAATGTGCATAGGGCTGTCTGATAAACAAGATACAAAAATCAACTTAACATGTATTTATTACTTCATAACTTATAAAAAAGATATATTTTTTACTATTTTTCTGACAAAGTCGCCGTTCAAATTGATGCATTTTTCCCAACGACGGAGTAATAATTTGAAAATGTCATTTTGGAAATACGCCCCGCAGCACATTTTCCATCGAAGTACTCGTCGGCGTGGGCGTAAATTGGGTAATTTTAATGGGGGGGGGGCAAACTTAATTTTTCATAGGTAACCATTGTAGTTTATATATTAAGTCTAATTCAGTAGTATAATATAATTTATTTTTAGGAGGGGGAGGAGTCCAACATCATAATCAACAAAAATTAAAAACTAGATAATCAACTATAACTTTTTCTTTTCAATGTTAATCTTTTAAAATTTTATGCTTTTCCGAATAATTCAAAACGTATTTTGAATAATTTTACAAAATGTCAATGGGGGGCATTGTCCAGTTTAATTTTAAGTGAGGGGGCACTTGCCCCCTCTCGCCCCTCCCAGTTTACGCCTATGCTCGTCGGCGGTACTGCTGTAAGCATTTTCGGAACCCAACGCGCATAAACCTTACGAAAATTTAATTTCTACAATATGGTCCGTTGTTTACGCTAAAAATAACTTTGTACCTCGTTTATCGAACAACCCTACGTATTTATACAGACTGTATTTAGAGTTTTGATCGACTGATCTGCGAACCGTTTGTGACATCAGAAACCTTAGACGCTTCAAAACGGGCATTGAATGCGGTAAGTACTTATTGGTCAATATCGATCATCGACATCTTTTTTTTTTCTAAAATGTCCCCAGGTTACAAATCAAAACCGAGAGATATTTTTGTTTTAATTTGCGGAGTGGTCGGCGAGCGGAGCGAGTCATACCCTTGATCTCGGTAATTCCAATATTTACATCTACTTATTTATCACGTTCGATGTCATAATTATTATCGATGACGTTGATATCGACCAATAAGAGCAGCGCCGCATTTGATGCCCGATATGTAGCGTCTAGGGCAGAGGTTCCCAAACTGAGAGTCGAAAAATTTTAATTTCTGAGTAAAAAAAAGAAGCTAGTTTTTTTACAATGATGTTAATTTTTTTTCGGTATGGTACTTTTTTAGGGTGTTTATTATTCAAAATTCTCAAAAGTTATTCATAATTTGATAAAACAGCCCTAAATTAGACATAAATGTAATTGAAACTTTATATGAATTAAAATACAGACTGACAATAATATGAAAAATATTTTTGGGGAAGAAATTTTTTTTGAGTGGAGAATTCGCATGGTGTGAAGTATGTCCGACTTTTTATAAAACACACATTTTTTTTTTTTTTTAATATTAATTTAATCGTATATACATATATAATTTTAAATATTTATCACACATTTTTTGTAATAAATAAATAATTAATTATTTAACAGTTGTACATATTATTCGGTAAAAATTTAAATACAGAGTGCATTTTTTTATTCAGTATTTTATTCAAGCAAAAAAAAAAAAAGGACTTTTAGTTATTGTTGTGGGTCACCAAAATTGAAATCAATGACCAAAATGAGTCGTATCATAAAAAGTTTGGAAACCTCTGGTCTAGGGTTTCATATTATATGGTTTTATGAATTCCCGGATTTTTACAGTCGGTAAAAATATAGTATGGAAATGATCGAATTCCGTGATCCTATGGTCGGGGATTGTATGGTCTGCGTATTTTTATTTGCGATGAAATTCTTTCTGAAACGGTTCGTGAAAGTCAGCTTGTCTACAGTCTGTGAAAATACGGTCCGAGTATTATTAACAGTTGAGAATATGGTATAATATAATAAATGGTATGTACAATTATTTTCTGGGTTTCTACATGCGTCCAATATAACCATAGATAACTTGCGGTAATGTTGTCAAATTTAATTAAGGTAGTCAATATAGGTATTTAGTACTTACCAATCATTAGTGTAGTTGAGACTGGTTTTAAAAATAGCTTTACTACCTTTGGGATTTTCATTCCTCTATTATATTTTGTGCTATTTATCATTTTCAGTATCTTTTTTTTAATTTCTTTTATTACCTTCTTGATAAGATTACTGCTTTCTACTGGTTATTAGAACTAAAATGTAATTTAAGGGGATTGGAAGCAGTGATTTTCTGTCTCTTTCAAGCTGCGTCCACACTAAAAGCTGCTAGCCAGGTTTCTGTTCAGTTTTGAAATAATCTACAATTTATTTTTATATTTCAAATTATATTGGTTTTATTTAGTTAAAGGAGATACCAATGAAAGCAGTTTTTGGTAAATTGTTTCATCCGATGTAAATACAAGTCTTGTTGTTCTACACTCAATTCTTGTATTAAATTAATGTGTGTAAACTGATTCCTTTTCATCAACCAATCTTTACACCATATTTTACGTTTTTTCTTTTGTTTTTTTTTTTTTTTTACAATTAATAGCTAAAACTAAACCAATAACTGCGAGCGCGTCATCGTCTTGCGTGCATGCCATGGTGATAGATAGGGTTCGACTGATGGTTCAAACCTGATGATTTATTCCAACGTGTGTGCAAGTAAAAGTAACCAAGTAAACCTGTACAGTTTACCTATGCAGGCAAACCGCCGTATATGGCCGATTGGTATAGACTTTCCCAAACGATTTTGTTTGTCAATGTCTCAAACAAAATTGTTCACTTATTATTCGAACATTATAGCATACATTTCTGATTATGGTACAATATCTGATACTGATTTTTTAGATATTTTAAATGTGTACATTAGAGAATGATACGATTCACCAGACGATAAAACTCTTAAGTAACTACTACACCCCCACTGATACTGAAATACTAAATAATTTGTATTTTCAATCAACATCATTGTAAAAATACTTCACTTAGAATCTAAAATTCAATTCCCTACATAATTTTTATTTAATTAGAGCGCTTTAGAACAATAATACTAAATTTGATTTCTCTTCAATTTTTTTCGTGCCCTCAAAATTATTGCACGTACCATCTTTTGGGCATTATTAACGGAATTACAATTAGAATTTAAAGGAGGGATTAAAATATTTATATTTTGATTTATTGAGGGCACTATAAATTTCCCCCGATTTCCGCTTATAGTGACTATGACTCGTGTCATAGATTTGCCACCACTGGTAATCATCTCTACTTAATACTTTTATAATATATAATTTTAGAATGCATCCAGATGTGTATATAAATGTTGGTTGGTATTGAAACTTTTTTGTACTCATTCAGATAAAATTATTTATTTTATAAATATATGACATGACCGTTCTACGATAATCAACAGGTTCCCGCCGTACTTCAACGGCAATGCAGAAAAATTCAAAAACGCGAACTCGAGGATGAATTTACCGTCATTCAATCATCATTTGTCGTATTACGGCGAAATTCACAAACTACATCACGATGCGTATGTAAGTACAAAATGTTTTCACATTTCATTCTGTCACAATAGATTTTATAATAGTGGAATATTATCACTTATCAGTTTCAAAAACACTTGTAGCTGGTTCTGTTGAACCACTATTACAAGCATTCAATAACTCTTACACTTGGCGGATCGAGCCTTTTTATAATTGGGAAAACATTTGGATTTACCGCTCTTTTATGTAACTATAGGTACCTGATTTTATCTTTTTTCTGCATAATATGTAAATTTATTGTTTTCCATTGTCAATACATAACTGTAAAATCAAAGTAATGTTAAGGATGTGAGTTGACCTGAAATGTGCCCTTGGACATACTAGAAAAGTAAGGGGGTCCAATACAAGAAATTTTATTTTGGCGCACTTGCTCGAAGAAAAATTATCAAACATTTAAATAAGTAAAAATTGTAAAATTATATAGCAAAAAAAAAAAAATTCTATATAATTTCAAGATTCTGTGCTCAAAATATTTCGTGTTAGCGTTGTTTATTTGCAGTGTCTTAAACAATGTGTTTAAAACGTTTTATACTGTATAACTGTATAAGTAATTATCCGTTATCTCCGATAGAATATCACAACAATAAAAGAGGATCATTTAAAAAAGCTGTTTATAGTTTAAACCACATAAACAAAAAAGAAAAAAGGTGGACATACTCCGCACGACGGGTATTCTTTGCACCTTGGGTGTGAAGCTCTTGGTGACTGTGTTAAATTTTAAAGAACCGATTTCTTCAATAAAACGATTTTGAGCTAAAGCTTCAAATAATATATAATAATTGGCGATATTTAACAAAATGTTATTTCTATAAACTTTATAATAAATTTTTATATGAGGTGTGCGCGTGACTGTTTTTAGTAGATGGTGAAAGTTTCAACTTTTCAGCTCCATTATTTTTGAAGTTATGTTAAAAACCTTTTAATCAAATTTCTGGGAATTCGGGTTATGCCGCTTTTTACCTTTTTTGTTAATTATTGTGTAGTCTAGGCTTGCGCTTAGAAAAAGTATTAAAAATTTGGAAAAATGACCTCTCTAAAGTACCAACTAGATAACATTATCGATCTATAGAGTTACTGATCGAAATTTTTGGACCAGTATTTCTACCCAAACTCGAGTTATATACATACGGGGGGAAAAAAAACCACACACATAGATTTGTATAACCAATATATTCCTCGCTATCGCTCAAAATTTAAAAAAAAAATTTAAATGCTGTTTTAAACACGTCAAAAACATTCGAAAAAAACGTTTAAAGCTTTTTTTAAGCGTAAAACCTTTTCTTTTTTTACTTTTTTGGCGTCTCTGTTTGAACACACTCTTTCACTGATATTGTAAAGAAAAAAATTAAGGTAATCTGATACTTCATATTTAAATCAAACTTTTCTGTTTCCTGTGACACCATTTAATATAAATACTTCATTCATGTTTGTAATATTTTAAATGGGAGGGGGGATTTATAATTTAAGGCTAAAACTCTGCAGGGTGTGTCATCCACTCCTCAGCTTCCCCATTATTACGCTACTGCACATATTCCACATTACTGGTATCATGTTTACTAAGCCAGGCTTAGTAACGTTCTAACAAACGGAATTTACGTCCCACAGATCACCAGGAATACAGCATCTACATCCCTGAAATCGCCACAGACACAGCTGCGGTGCTGTAAACCGTGGCAATGGAATCACTCATTTGGTAGACAGCCGGGAGTAGGCAGAATGAACGCGTATTATCTGTCGGATCCGCAAAGATACGCCGATCACGCAAAGAACATCATCCAGGAAGATTCGCTGGTGCAACTGAATAAAGCGGACGAAGTAACAATTATTTATAATATTTTCAATTATTTGTTGTATTTTATTCATTGACACATCAGCTGTCGTAGCCAGTCGGTAAAATGGCTCTTTTCATGTAAAGATGTTGAACGGACGCTAATTCGTGAAATTGTCACTAGAAATGTATAAAATTGCCTAATTTCTTGCACCAAACGACCAAATACTTTTTGTATTTAAAATATTTGGAATACAAACTATATTTTGTATTATATAGATTTTCATCGTTTCATGACTAAAATATAGTAATTTGCTTTTTACCGGAATATTTTAGATTTTACTGAAACGAAAAACCTAGTGATAATTTTAGATGATTAATTTTATGATTACATTATTTTTTTTATCAACTTTTCGGTAATTTTTCCTTACGCTTAAAGAAAGTATTGAAAATTTTGAAAATTGTTCTCTTTTAAGTACCATTTGAGTGTGATTTCACATCTAAAAAGTTATTGGATGAAACTTTTAGACAAGTATTTCTATACAAAAAGTGTTTTCTAAAGGAGAAAAAAACAACTAGCTTTTTCGCTCCGCTTTGAATCTAAAAATATACATTTACAATTTTTTTTTTTTTTACATATATATACTAAACAACAATAAAAGAAGAACAATTACATTCTATTGTGATTAAGTAGACTATAGTTACAAAATTATTTTTAGATTCTGAACGGAGTGAAGAAGCTTATGATTTTATAATGATGTTTACTTTTTCTTTTTTCTCTATCTGTGAACACTTTTTTGTATAGAAATACTTGTTCAAAAGTTTCGATCTGTAACTTTATAGAATCAAAATCACACCCAAATGGTACTTTAGAGCAGTGGTTCCCAATTGGTGGTTCGCGGACCGCTAGGGGTCCGTGGATCGGTGTTAGGGGGTCCGCGACTATGTTTTTTAGGATGAAACCTGATGTTTTCAAAGTTTTTTTTTTTTGGAGGGGGGGAATGTGTATTCATAATATTACAAAAAGGCGTGTTTATTAAAATAAATCATAGAAAGAATGTATTTCTTTATTTTTATGTTTAAATAAAGTTGAAACAAAACATGTATAGAAAGCAAGGAACTTCCAAAAGCACTTTCGTAAGAAGGGGGTCCACAGTTCAATTTAAGTTTTATCTAGGGGTCCTCGGCATAATGCTAATTGGGAACCACTGCTTTAGAGAGTTCATTTTTCAATACTTTTTCCAAAAACGTGGAAAATCTGTTGAAGAATAGAAAAAAAAAACGGCAAATATGCAATTACCGGAATTTTCTTAAAATTTAAAATTGCTTTTTAACATAACTTCTAAAATAATGCAACTTGATACTTTCACCAACTTTTAAAAATGGTCACGATAAAATTTCAAAAAGATATCATCAATTTTGAGTTAAGTACAGCATTTTGAAAATTTCGGAATTTCTTATTTTTTGTTAGTTTCTATTGTATAAAATTTTTGATTTTTGATATTAAGACTTGAAAATTTAATATGATCTCACTGGGACATTCTCAGCTTAGCCTCTCAAGCCCACCTCTAATTTTGCCTGTGCTACTTCGAGAGGCTTATCTCAGCATTTCATTATATGTTTATATCTCTCATTTCACCCCATTAATAAAGTTCCTGCTCACGCCCTCTGAGATCTCGAGCCCCAATTAGCCGCGGGATCTTTATTATTTTATTTTTTCATTAATGATTTCTAAAAGTTCGATTATTTATTTATAATGCTGCATGTCACGTTACAGTTGTCGCGATCCTTGTGGCGTAAATACTTGGAAAACCGTCAGTCCGTGGCCGTTTACGACACGAAAATGGCCATGTGGCGCAGACTGTCCGAACTGATCAAAAACCAGTGGCCCGGTTGCGGCCTGTACATGGTCGGGTCGACGATGAACGGTTTCGGCGGTGACGTGAGCGACGCCGATTTTTGCCTGTTGACGGGGTGTCCGTCGGCCGCGGTGGCCAACGGTACCGGCGGCAGCGGCAGTCAACGCAAGACAGCCGACGAACTGCACCGGGCGTGCGGCGTTCAGCGGCTGCGCAGCCTGATGGGACTGTTGGAGAACGAGCGGCCGAACAGTACGGCCGACATGCGCATCGTGTATGCCAAAGTGCCCATACTCAGATTCAAGTGGACGGACGACAAGGAAATGGAAGTAGACCTGTGCTGTAACAACGTGGTCGGCATTCGCAACACTCATCTGCTGTATTGCTATTCGAGACGTGAGTATGATGACACATGACACGGGATGTATTCGTGAAGACCGTATCATGGGAGCAGCTGGGATCAGTGGCGCACAACAAGGGGTTCAGGGGTGTCGATTGACACCTAGGGCGTATTTAAGGGAGGGGCACTAGGGGCCCGTGCCCCCTCCATGCACCATATTTATACTTTGTATAACATTCGTATACGTTTTATATTAAATTTCGCGTTATATTATGGTTTGTCTTTTTTTTATGCACAAAGTTTGGTGTGATTATACAATCAAACTAGGTAGTTATATTATGTCCCAAACCGTAATCGTTACAAAGTAATGTTTATTATCGTTTATCCCATTTTCATCTCATACAAATTTATTAAGGACCATTTAATTGGTTATGTTATATTTCTATACAACACATGTATTTTATGTGTAATTTAGATCCCAAATGGGGCTCAGAAGCTCATATTTTTACAATTATTTTTTTTTAGCACTTTATTTTTATAGAAGTGATTGTTTAAAAGTTTCGATCTGCAACTTCTCGAATCAAATTTTGCCTCTAGATGGTACTTTAGACAGGTAATTTTTCGAAACTATCCAAAATTCGATAAAAAAATGCTTTTGACTTTTTTTTTTCATTTAAACTTAATGAACATTTAATTATAGATTGACAATAATTAGTTTTGAAAAACATAGTTTTGGACCAACTAGACTGAAACTTCAATACCAGTCTCTACAAATCATGTTATAGGAAGTGTACATTGTACATAATGTACAGACTAATAATGTGTGATGGTTATAATATCTTTATAGTATTTCAAACCTGATAGCCATGTACTATGTATATCATTGTTTGTATAGCAGCTAGTAAGGCGAATCTACTTAGTACTTCCTGAGTTTCCTTTGGATTCATTTTTCTGGTAGAAAATATGTTTTATTTTTAATGCATGTTTGTTATAACTAGGGCTATGATTTATATGCATTGGTATGTTTTTGTTTTTTTTTTTTTTGCAGCTTCTGATTACTGCTTTTGTCAACAATGTCCATTGGATTTTGACAGATTTCTGGAGATGAATGGTAGTGACTCTTTTTTTTTGCATATTTTGAAGAAAAATTAATATTATTGCATATTTCGACTATAAAAACGTGAAAAATGCATATTTCATTACATAAAATTTCATAGCTGTACAGTCCTTGCCATTGCCAGATAAATAGACACACCGACTGCGGCGCTTTTCAGTAGGTGTAGCTCAATTTAGTCGTAATGGGTTTCAACTATGTGGAGCGTCAATGGGCCCAATGATTTGCATATTGTAAATGTATAAAAATAAATGACTCGGCTGACAATTATGATATCAATAAATTAATAGATTAATGTGATAGGGAAATAATGGAATGTACAAATACAGATCAATGGCGTGATTAGGAATTTGTACTAGGGGGGGGGATATAACTATTAAATAAATTAAGTATTAGTAATATATAGGGTATAGGTTTTAAAACTAGATTTTCTGGGGGAAAGGTAACATAAAGAGATAAAAATTTAAGATCAACCAAAAATTACAAATTATATGAAATAAAAATACAAAAAAAAGTTTGACATGCTACGTAAAATAAGTCATTTAAGCCATAATTTTAACAAAAAACAGGTGTTAATTCATAAAGCTAATTTTTATGAAACATAAATCGTAAATAGAAAAATATGTTGTGTGTCTATTGGTGAAAAAATGTGTACCGAATATATTACTTAAAACTTTATAGGTTTTTAATAAAAAAATCAATATTTTAAGTGAAATAAATGATTTTCGTAATATTTTAATTCTGAACAAGTCTGAAAAAACCCTGATTTATTTTTGTTTTGTTTCTTTTTCTGTTAGTGAAACCATATTACTTTTTGCCTAGAATTTAAAGTTTTATTAAATAAAAACAAGATATTTCTTATATTTTTAAAGTTTTATATTCAGTCCAAAAGTAGTAATGACATTTTGAAAGAAATTTTGATATTTCAGGAAAATTTAGATTTCTCAGCACCATTATTTTTATATTTTCTGCGAAGTATTGAAAAATAATTTTCTGAAAATCTCATCTACAAAAAATTTTACTTTTATTGTTCAACTTTTCCCTAGTTTTTCCTTATACTTCGAAAAATTTTAAAAATAAGAGAAAAATTACTTCTTTAAAGTAAAAACTAGAAAAAATATCTGATCTATTGTGTGTTATCCAAATAAGTGATAACACACTTAACAAAAAAGACTATCTCATTGTAAAACCAATTATACATTCTTTGTTTCATTCGGAATTTAAACGGCTTGGGAGGGGATCTATCCTCCTTATCCCCTCCTTTAATTACACCCTTGATATAGATGGATATTGGTCGATGGATAATCACTCATTTATGCCAATATTGTGTTCGTGTACTTTTTTATCAAATACCTAGTCTATAAAGTAATTTTATATCTTTATCGATTATAATGTAAATGTATAGATGTTATTATTAATAATTAATATGATTTCTATTTTTTATTTTAAAATAAGTAAGTTATAAATATAAATATATATTATATAAATTATAAGTTTGAATATATTATCAGAATATTTCATTTTAAATTAATAACGTAAAATTAGTTTTAAAATGTTTTGAAACAATTGTTGGTTTATTGATACATTTTCGGTAATAATATTCTAGTACAGAGAATCCCTTTTTCGTTATCGCACGGCCGCTGGTGTGTCAATTTATCAATGACTGTATAAAAATACACTAATTTTCAATATCCAATTTCTCATGTATTTTATTAGAAGCTTTTCATATCACAATTTTCCTCTAGATGGTTCTTTTGGAAAGTCGTTTTTCATAATTCTCAATAGTCTTCTCAAAATTTGGGAAAAATTCTCGAAATTGAACAAAAAAAGACTGGGAAACTATTTTTTTTTTTTTTAACCCCAAAATTTATGAAAATTTAAAGACAGGCGATAAAATTTGGTAGCAAGAAAATTATGAAAATGTGAAAAATACATTTTGGAAATTTTTTTCTTATAATTGCTTTTTCCCAATTTTTTTTTCTTTACTTTTCTTTATAGTTAGTGAAATACACAACTGGCCGAGTAAAAAATAAACATTTTTGTTACCATAATAAACTTTGTAATTTTCAATTAAAATTTTTTTTAATAAATCAAACTCTGCTCAGAATTGTTTTATTGAAGAAATGATTTATCATTTCTTCAAAATTCAATACACCCACAAGAGTATCCCACTCGAGAAGCGAAAAATATCCAAGGTGCGAAATAATGTTCTTTTTCTCTATTATATGTGTTTATTTAGTGATATTATTTTCGTATATTTTTAACAAACGAAATGCATATTTGATCATTTTTTATTGCATATATACTAACCCTCCCTAATTATAACTAGTAAATAATAATTATTGTATAATTTGTATTGCAGTAGACTATCGGGTTAGACCGTTGGTGTTGACAATAAAACTATGGGCGTCCAGTCACAACATAAATGATCCAAAAAGAATGACTCTGTCCAGTTATTCTTTGGTACTAATGGTCATAAATTTTTTGCAGTGTAAGTGATTTAATTAATTATACTGAAGCACATATAAAAGATAAAAAAGCTATTCTTTATGTCATTAAACGTAAACAAATTAAGTTAGCTGAAAACATAAGAAAATAAATGTTATTTACGTATATATGTATTTTAAGAAGTCCAAATGAATTGCATGAAAGTTTATACTTATTTAGCGCTCTTTTCAAGTTCCCGTAAATCTTTTTTTTATAAACTCAGTTTCATACCTGCAATGATGATAATGTTGTTTAGGTATAGATTTTCTGTTGGAACAAAATTAAAAACGTTGACAAAAATAATTTGTAGTGTTTAGGTTACTAAAAGAATATTGTAGTAATACATACAAATCAAATTGATGTATTTAAAGATGATTAAATTCTACAGTTTATATTCATGTAGGTAATTAAAAAGAAATTTCTTTCCTGAAGTAGAGATCCAAGGGACTCACTC
Source organism: Stegophylla sp. TES_Ste_2020 (assembly GCA_025469315.1). Lineage (NCBI taxonomy): Eukaryota > Metazoa > Arthropoda > Insecta > Hemiptera > Aphididae > Stegophylla > Stegophylla sp. TES_Ste_2020. The sequence continues at coordinate 39,487 of JAIPRM010000584.1, forward strand.
ATTCTCATTCAAAATTGAATGCCATCACCTTAACTATAGTTCATGCATGCCAAATGATAAAAAGAATTACATTTATAAATTTAGATTTTGTTTTATGAAAATTTACTATTTGGAAAGTGTAGATTTTTTTTTTTTTGTATATTTCTTGACGTATACCTATTAACGTTTTGTTTTAATTTATATTTAACTTGCGCAATAATTTTAAACCCGAACTCAAGACAATCTACTTATTCTAGTTACTGATACTTACTCAGATAAATGTTTATTGCATATTATAACATGTGCTCATTCATGTGCATGCAAGGTAGATCACCATAACAAGCTGCAATCAACATGTCATTGCTACAAGAGAATTATCAGAATTTTGATGTTCAATATATTCATGAAAATAATAATAATTGTATAAACTAACAGGTGCTGTACCACCCGTATTGCCATCATTGCAGTGCATCTATGGCATGAAGTTTTCTGTGGAAACTAACATAGAATTTGTGCACATGCACGAACAGTTGCCCAGCAGCGGATGGAGGAGCGACAACAAACAAAGTGTCGGAGAGTTGCTGTTACAGTTCTTTGAATATTACAATGATTTCAAGTGAATATAATAATATTATGTATAAATTAATTTGTTGAATTGGTATATTGTATTATCTTGAATACCCTATCGGCACATTTTAAAATTTACATGAGGATGAAAAAATATTGAGAAACATTGCTTTAAATAAATCCTTGTTTCTTCTATGCTGCTATACTATACATTAATACTTTATATATATATAAAATAATAATTAATATTGTTCTGTGTTGTTGTATTTATGTGTTAATCTAGTTTCTACAACTATGCAGTATCCGTGAGAATGGGAATACCGATACAGCTAGAAACCTGTCGGATGGCTGAAACCGTAAAAAATGACCCAGGACAATGGAAATTTATAGGAATTGAAGGTATGTCTAGTATTCTTTATGTACAATGTATTAATATTATTTTACTTTCGTGTCACACATTATGTGTGTATTTGTATTTATTAGTGATGGACACACAACCAAATTATCGAGACTACCGACTATTAGTGACAATAAAAAAATTAAAACTGGCCAATAGTCTATTATAATATTGATAACTAACTATGAAAAAAAAAAAACATAAAATTAGTCAGCTAATGGATAAATTAATTTGTAACTCAAAATACAAACAAGAAAAGTTTAAATGAGTATTTAATTTAATTCATATTTCTATTTACCATTTTTTTGCATGTATATGTTGAAAAATAATATATTTTATGGCATATAAATGCATATTTTATCATTGTGGATTCTGAGTGGAGTGAAGAAGATAGTAATAATTATTTATTAATAATTTATTATTATTATTATTTTTTTTTTTTTGTAAATACTTTTTCATGTAAAAATACTTGTCCAAAAGTTTTGAATCATTATGTGCCTCTAAATAGTACTTTTAACAGGATATTGTTTGGAATAGTTTTCTCAAAATTTGGGGAAAACTACAAAGAATTTGACAGAAAAAAAAAAGCCGGACATACTTCGCACGATGGGTGTTCTTCGCACGACGGGTGGGATTCTCTTGACGGGTGTATTGAATTTTGAAGAAACGATAAATCATTTCTTCAATAAAACGATTCTGAGCGAAGTTTCAAATACTATATAATAATAATAATTGGCGATAAGGTTATATTAATAAAATCATATTTAATAATGTTGGGTAGGTACAACATAATTTGTGTGCGTACTTTCGTTTGTGTGTGTGCGTGCGTGTATGTTTGCACTAGCGCGTGGTGTGTATGAGGTAATAAAAGTCTAAATAAAAATCAATTTTTTTAAATTAATAAATCGACAAACTCACAGTAATTAGTGTAATTAGAATTCTTGTCTCTTAACGGGAAAACCTGGATTTTGAGCTATTTATATAATTGACTTTATTTTCCGATAATAGTTACTTCTTACACCAAATAAAATTCACTAAATTTTTTCAAATGTCCATTAATAGTCATAATAACAAAATAATCCATGTAAATTTTTATTTATAGTATTAATATGTATAGTAATTTTAGATTCTGAATGAAGTGAAGAAGCTAGTGTTTTTACAATGATGTTTATTTTTTATTTTTTCTATTTTTTTTTTTTTCTGTGTACAAAT
>JAIPRM010000584.1:41741-52169 GCA_025469315.1 Stegophylla sp. TES_Ste_2020
AAGATCGGCTGAACCAATTATTTTTTATATGCGTTTAAGTGTGTAATTTTAAGTGAAACCAATGAATTCTGTCAAAATTCCTAATTTAAACAGTTATAAAACAAAAACTTGACTAACGATTTTCGAGGTTTTTCGAATACTGTTAGAAATACATATGAATATGATTGTATTAAATTTTCAGCTCTTAATATCCATATATTAAAATTTTATGAATTAAAAACTAACAAAAAACGAGAAATTTTCAAAATGTCGTACTTACCCCAAAATTGGTCAAATGTTTTTGAAAATTTTATGAGATGTGCGCGTGACTATTTTTAGTAGTTGGTGAAAGTTTCAACTTTCTAGCTCTATTAGTTAGGAAGTTATGTCAAAAAAACCAAATAAAATTTACGAAAATTCGCGTTATGCCGTTTTTTGTCAATTTTTGGGTAGTCTAGGCGTGCGCTTAAAAAAAGTATTGAGAAATTGGAAAAATGACCTCCCAAAAGTACCATCTTGACAACATTTCCGTTCTATAGAGTTACTGATCGAAACTTTTGGACCAGTATCTCTACCCGAAATGTTGTTTCCATACATACGAAAAAAAAAACACAGATTTGTAAATCCAATACATTCTTTGCTTTCGCTCAGAATCTAAAACACTTTTTAAGTCAAAATTCAACTTTATATGGTACTTTATATTAAGTATTTATAAAATTCTCATTATTTTAAATACAATATATTTGGCAAAGTAATATTTATATTTTTGATTATGATTACAATTGTACATTATTGTTACTTATCACATATATATATATATATATATATATATATATTTATACTAGTCTAATCTAACAATTACATCCGAAATTGTATTTTCCATCTTGGGTATAATAAATTAATAATTATTAGTAGAGAATTTATGTGCTCGAAAGACCCTCTAAATATGCTTCTACAAAAATTATAATATGCTACAAAAATATGCATTTATTTTAGATTCTAAGTATATTTAAATATACGCTTTAAATGTAATATAGGTAATATTGAAAGCATTTGACTTTAATAGATATAATTATGAAACAAAGTATATTAAAAAAGGTATTTCGTCATCTTCACCATATTCTTTACCAATAATATTTTTCACCTTCACTAAAAATATTCTTAATCTACAAAATATTACCTATATTAAAACAAAGTGAAATAAAGGTTTTATTTGATGTTGTGTTGTGTATCTATTCATTTTATTTCACGTTATTGCATCGAATGATCAGATTGTAAAGACTGATCATCATTTTATCGATATAAATGTATAAATTGATATATTGATGTAAGTAATTTATCAGATTTATGCGACTCTAAATAAGAATACGTGAAAATATAGGACGAAACAAAACTATGAACTATAAATAAAAATATGCACTGTAAAATTATAAATATGCAAAATAAGGAAAAAAAAATTTAAAATGTGCTAAATATGTAATAATAATTATGTAATATAATATAATAATTAATAATTGTATAAAATTAGTATTATTTTAATGACAATGATCAAAATCGGATACATTTCTTATCAAATAACTTGTTCAAACATACATTATTACACATGCATTTACATATAAATCTGTTTCCTACTTACGAGTTATGAGTATAAAACACACCACTCACCCATTGAAATAGGGTTGACTGCCGTAAAATAAGTTTAGCACAACTTATCATAATAATTTATTTAATATTAATGATTAACAATTTGTTTTTACAGAGCCTTTCGAGAGAACAAACACAGCTCGTTCTGTGCATAACTATAATGTATTTATTCAAATCAAAGAAGTGATAAACAAAAGTTACATAAAACTAAAAGAAACAAAATCATTGGATTCAATATTTTGTCAATCGGAAAAATAAGAAAAATCAAAATATACGTATACATATATTTACAAATCGCATAAATCGTTAATTAAGGAAAACATAAAAAATTTAAAAAAAAATTTCAATAAAGAAGAATACTACTTACCTGAATGTTTGGTGGTATATCAGCAATGTTTAATAGCATTCACTTCCTTTTTACAGAAGAAAAATTCAGTAACATACCATGATATTTATAATTTTATAAAAATGTATGTATAATTATGATAAAGCAAATAAGTGAGAAAATGTTGTGTAAGTTTGAATTTAGTTCTTAATTTATTACGTATTATATTATATATTGTTTAACTGTGTTTAACTTAAAACCATAACATGTAAGCCAGTCGAATAAAGTTTTTTTTGAAGCTTGTTACTAATAATATATATTTAATTCTTAAGTATGAATCGAAAATGAAAAATTACTTTGTGTATACTTAGTTTTTGCAAGAAAAAAAAAAAAAAAAGCGCCGCAGGCCAAGTTTCATTATTTAATTTAATTTATCACTTTGTTGACTACGATTTTTTGAATTATACATATTATATTCTATTAAATATATTATTTATAAATAACTGCATGTGTGTGTGTGTGTGTGTGTGTGCATATACATAATATTATATTTATTTTTATTATTCAGCTGCATAATGATATGAATGCATGACGAATATTAGTTAAACTATGATTTAAATAAAATTTTTGGCGCTATTAAATTTTGAAAAGAAATAAAAAATCGATCTTATGGTAGTCTTTTTTTTTAAAAAATCGTCTTTTTTGAATTATGGAGGTCTTGTACCAAAAACTCGAATTATATCAATATTCATGCTATCTAGCAGACAATTTAAGAGTTAAATGGCTCCGAATATTGGCAACACAAAATAATATACACATAAGAGATATGGAAACCTTCTCTATGTTACTCTAGTACAGTGGTTCTCAACCTTTTTTGGTACACACGGCACACTATTATAAATTGTAAATTTTTGCGGCACACTCACGAACTCGACAACAACAACCACTAAGGTAATCATAAGAGGGCATTATTAATTAGGCATTATTAATAGTCATCGCTACGCGCCAAGGCATCCAGTTGAGTTAAAACTGTTCACTGTACAGTTTGCCCACACATGTATTGTCTAATGTGTACAATTGGTCGACATTTAATAATCACAGTTTTAACATTAATTGGTGGAATAATTTGAATGATTAATTGTCAACTAGGTCGTTGGTATAAGAAAAAAGAAAAGAACTTCTGTAAAACAAACTAAATACACAAACATAGTTATCATAACAAATATTATTAATCGAATAAACGTTAAATTCACCAACAGTGCGCGCACTCAATTGACAAAATATAATAATTATAATTACAAAACATTTGTCGCGGCACACTTAGTTAACTACACGGCACACCGGTTGAGAATCACTGCTCTAGTATAATCTGATTTAGAGAGCCTATATATTATAGCCAAGTTGTTTAATTCCTTGTTATGTCCAGCCCGGACTATGATATGAGAAGACTGGACACGCCATTATTATTTTGGTTATGAAATGTTATGTAATCGCTGGTGTATTTTCCTTTTTATCATTACTATTTATTAACTATTTATTTATAACAACTACTAGTTCAGGTCATTCTTGTGGAAATATCCCAAAATATTATATGTAAAATTATTATATTTGATTGACTACAATATCAGTGATATTGACACATCTTTTTGTATTAAAACATTAACTCAAACAGCTTGATTAAATTGAAGAAACAAAAAAAAACAAAAAGGGATCTGCAGGGTATCCTCCTTTTTAGCTTATAGCAGTGGTGGCGAACCTATGGCACGCGTGCCAAAGTTGTTACGTAAGCTGAATTTCAGTGACACGTGGAAAAAATTGTATTTAACTTTTTCTGAGTGGAGTGTAAAAGCTTATGGTTTTACAATGAAGTTTCATTTTTTCTCCTTCTGTGAACACATTTTTATACAAATATACTTGTTCAAATATTTTAACCAGCAACTTTATGAAACAGAATTCAGTTCTAAATGAAAATTTAGAGAAGTAGTTTTTCAAATGTTGACACAGCATAAAATGTTATTTCACGTCATTTTATTTCGGTTTGATTATTTATTTGGTTACTATAGAAAATTTGATACCAACCAGTTAATTTGTTTAATATTATTATTATTATGGTAACCGCGATAACACAATACATGTACCAAAGTCAATAAATGTAATTTTATTAATGATATTTATTTCTAACGTTAGTAACCATCGTAACGATAGCTCCACTCAGAATCGTTTTATTAAAGAATTGTTTTATCGTGTCTTTGAAAAATTCAATAACTATACCCATTAAAAACATCCCACCTAAGGAGTGATGAATACCCACCCATTTATCTAGAAGAAAAATGTTAGAAAAATGCCCAATTTTTTTTTTCACATTTTCAAAATTTTCTTGCGCCAAAATGTTTCTAATATTATTGTCTGTCTATGTTTAAATTTTCATAAAGTTCGGATCAAAAAATGATTGTTTCCGAGTCTTTTTTATTACATTTTGGATAGTTTCAAAAAAAAATGAAAAATTGAGAAATTCGAAAAATGACCGTTCTAAAGTACCAGTTAGCTGCAAATCCGGTTTCAAAAAGTTGCTGATCGAAACTTTTGGACAAGTATTTCTATACGAAAAAGGGTTTAAAGAAGAAAAAAGAACGTGTACTTCGTTCGTCGGGGTTTTTTTCGCACATCGGTGGGATACCTTGACGGGTGTATTAAATTTTAAAACGATTCTGAACGAAGGAAGTTAATAATTTAAAAAGCGTGTACATTTTCGTGCATGCTCCATTATAAAACCAAACTATAAAAAATACAAGCGCTGTGCGCCTGTGCACATGTTATACAGAGTGAGTGAAATTCGTAAAACATTAGAGTGATGACATGACGTTTTATATGCATCTAATTTATATAATATATGTCTAAATATGAGCGTCATCAAGACATAAGTTTACTGAATGTAAACAGTCATACATTTAAATATAATTTTGTCATTTTATTAATGAGATCAATTTTAATATTCAATTTAAATATTAATATATAATTAACATTCGCTGCATATTAATTTAAGTATAAAAACTAGTATTACTACTTCGTAATAACTATTCTAGTAAGCAATCTAGTTTATTGTATATATCAGCAGCAGGCTGTAATGCAGTTTTCATATCACATATGTGTATGTAAACCACGGTCTTGTAATAATTTGAACAACTAACAAGTTGGTATCAGTCCTTGGTTAGTATCATATTATATCATTATATCAATGATAACTGATAAAGTATTCCGGTGTCGATCGGAGTGGTGATTGTAGTTTCAACGGTATAATATACGGGCTGCTTACTTATAGCCACTAGGCTAGGTTAGCGATCTAATTTATTTATTATTATTATTATTACATCTCTGGTTAGTGGCTAGCATAAACTTTTACGATTACTAATTAAAATGGTTTTTATTGCAATCATGTTATTAGTTATTTGATTTTGTTGTTATATTTCTATGATAACCAGGCCTGGATAAGCCAGACGAGTATTCGAGAATATTATATCAAAGGGCTGCTCAAATATTAGATTTAAAGCACATGAAAAATGTGTATATTATGCATATTATGGGCCACTAAAAGCATACTTCTCGGAGGGCTGCGACTACCCAATCCGGTATAATATACTCCCTATATTTAATTTTATCAATCGGACTACAGTTGTAGCGTGCTTTGTTTTCTATGGCTACAACTAAACCATTTACTACTGCTAACGGCTAGGTCATTATTTATGTTCATTATCACAACATTTTTGATTAATTTCTGAAAAAATATCTTCATACTTTTACTTCATTAATAAATAATAAGTGTAATGAATAATGAATGATAATATGGTTTCGAATTCCTATTGACAGACGGTTTTCACTAAGTAAAGCCTACCCGATTCAGTCGTGATACTAATTTTACTAATTATTATCCCGTAACGAAATCACGGTGATCATTCAACCGGAAGCAAGAGCACTAGTTGCTGACACAATACAGTTGGATTTCAAGACAATTTAAAATGTCGATTGATCGTGACAAAACCAAAAATTATTTGTCCGAATTTGAATGGTTGCGGAAAATAGCACCATCATATTCAGTCAAAGCGGAAAACGTAAGTAATTATTAGTTGATGTAGTATTTTTAGGTTATTACTTTGCACAAATTTCAATTACATATACACATTAAATATGTAGTGATATGATGTAAAATAAAAATTTCAAAACATGCATTAATGTGCACAAATAATTGTAAAGCATTTACTAATACTTTGTATGGGTAATAATATATAATTTAGTTTAAATAATAAATAATTTGTTTAAAATATAAAAATATCTAACAGCTTAAATTTATAATGCAGCAAACATGGGTTGAACTAAATTTGTATACTAATATTTGTACTGATAACTTAAAGAAATTACTTTTTAATGTGCTAACTTCCTATCAAATATTTAATATAGTTTATTCATGCATGATATAAAAAATAATTTTTTGACTAGGTTGTACCTAATTAAAAATTACAAAGTGAAGAAATTATTACCTAGATTACCTATATAAAATATGAATATTATGTAAACTAACTGCAATATATCTCTCAACTATCAAAATATGCATTTATATGCAGTATAAAATTTGGTAATCCAAGGACAAGTGCGGAGCCATGGTGTTGGTTACACAGGTTTTCAAGGGATACTATAGAATGCATGCAGGAAGGGCCACGAGCAGGCTACCAACACCCCCTCCCCTTAAAAAATATAAATCTTGCCTCTAATCCCTCTAAATTTGTCAACGTTAACATAATTTGTGAACTGAAGATAACTACTTTCTTCATGAAGATATGTAAATCAGGGCACTAAAAAATAATTTTTCTTCTATTATCTAGGTAACAGCATTGAAGAGCCCCTCGGAATTCTATCTTACATTTTTGGAACGATGTCGATTAGCAAAACATCGCATTGTGATAGCTTCATTGTATTTAGGTACCGGCAAACTTGAGGAAGATCTCGTAAGTAAATATTTACTTGGAGGGTAATTATAATGTAATTCAATTGAAACTGGCTTCAGGTAAATACTCTAAAAGAATCAATGGAAGAAAAGAAGTCGTTGAAAGTCAGGATTTTACTAGACGCTAATCGTGGGTCTAGAGGAGAAGTCAGTTCTCGCACCATGCTTATGCCTATACTAAATCAATCCTTTAATTGTCAAGTAGGTAATTGTAGTGAATACTATACAAGGTGTCCCAATACAATTTGACATATGCAATATGACACAGTCAAGTCTCGATCGGTCGATGCACGATCTAGACCGCGGCAGTCACGTGCTTTATAATCGAGACCGCCTATGTGAATAGTCAATAAGTTTGCGAATAATTTAATAATTTGTCAAATACGTCATAATAATGGTGATATTATAATATCACCATTGAATAATGAAATGGAATTGAAAATTCCGGTTTTAGCATATTTTGCCATTTTTTGTTAGTTTTTCCGCGTATTTGAAAAAAGTATTGTGAAATTTGCTAATGACTCTAATATCATCTGGGTGTGATTTTGGGTCCATAGATATATTGCTCGATTGGACAAGTATTTCTATAATGTTTCCAGGTTGAAAAAAATAAAAAATGAACATCATTGTTATCAATCATAAGCTTTTTCCTCTGCTTAAAATCTAAAACTATTAATAGAATAAAAGTTATTGTCTTTGTCAAATCATACTGAGACACCCTGTATTCATACAACCTTAATAATATATTAATAATTGCTTATGCTTTATTTATTAGGTATTTTTGTATCATACACCAAACTTGAGAGGTCTTCTCCAGTGTCTATTACCTGAAAGATATAATGAACTAATAGGAATACAACACATGAAATTATATATCTTTGATGATTCAATAATTATCAGTGGAGCAAATTTAAGTCATGACTACTTTACAAACCGGTAAATAAATTCAAAATAATACCTACTTACATATTTTTAAAATAACTGTTAGCTTATTTAAGTCAATAGTGATAATTAAATTTAGGATATTTATGACCTTAAAAACACTAAAAAATGCCTGCAATTATGCCTAATAAATATCAATTTTTTTCAAAATATGCAAAATAAAATTCATACCAATTACTTCTATGTCAAACTAAACAAATTTGTAATTTGGTCTGCAATGCACACAACCAAATGAAAAGTTATGAAAAAATCATAAACATCCTAACCCTAGTGATAATAATAATATTCATTTTCTATTGATTTATTAGACAGGATAGGTATGTTCTTATTGAAGACTGCAAACCGTTAATAGATTTTTATGTAGGATTAGTTGAATTATTAGGACGTATGTCATTTCAACTAACAAATGAAGACACTTTAACATTAGATCCTACTTGGAAACATCATCCATATAAGAGTCCAAATGCTACATACATTTCAGAGGCTAGAAAAGAATTAATGAAATATTATGATACACACATCAAACAATCAACATTTAATAATGGTGAATCTAAATTTTTCAACAATGGTAAATTTTTAATTTTATGAATATTTATCTATTATTTATTATTTTAGAGACTGATACATTAGTTTATCCGCTAATAGAATTTCCGCCATTCAAAATCCACCAGGATAGTCAAACAACTAATCTTCTTATGTGTAAAGCTGAACCTGGATCTACATTACACTTAGCTACTGGATACTTTAATTTACCTCATATTTACACGCAAACCATTTTCGAAAAGTCATTAGCTAACATTAACATACTGTTTTCCCATCCAATGGCCAATTCATTTCAACAAGCTAAAGGGCCTGCTGGATTTATACCAACTGCCTATAGTTACCTCACAAATAGTTTTTATAATCAAATCAAAACCCTCAAGCTTGATGATCGTATTTCTTGTTTTGAATATCAAAGGATTGGATGGACATTTCACTCCAAGGGTTTATGGTACACTCCAAAAAATTATGATATTCCAGTACTTACAGCAGTTGGTTCCTCTAACTACGGTATACACTTGTTTTGTATATTAAATTAAATTCTGCACAAAGCAAAAACAAGGGGTGCTCTTTTATAATTTTTTTTATGTCTTACCTCTTTTGGGTCCAAACATTTAATTTGGTACCTTTATAAAGAATTGTATCTAATTGATACTTTGGAAGCATTAGTTTTTGAAGTTTACAATACTTTTTTAAGTGTGAAATAACTGAAAATAAAGAAAAAGTGTGTTCTTTGCATCTTGGTATGTTCTTTGCACCTCGGGTTACTCATAAAGGAGGTTTAAATTTTAAATAAATGATAAATAATTTTTTCGATTAAATTATTCTGAGCAGAGCTTCAACTTATACATAATTATAATTATCAGTTTTGAAGCATTGAACTTAAATGTTTAACTATCAATTATTTTGTTACACACAACATTTACAAAAAACGAAAATTGATTTTCATATATTCACATACACCTAATGAATATTCCATAAATAACTTCAAATTACAATAAAAATTATAAACATTATAATAATGTAAAGCAGCTCTAATTATAGTAAATCAAAATTTATGCACTATTACATAATTAGTACTAATGTTTATTGTGTGGCTCTGGTCAGTTATGGTTAGAAAAAGTGCAAAATATTTAGTTTACCGGGTAAAATTTGAACCTGGTATTGTCAAATTCGAATTTGAAATCTTAACCAGTAAACCATGAGACAGTGTTGAAAACGGTTGAAATAGTAGGTATTTAATATAATAGCCAAAAATATTAAATTTTCAAAATAGAATTATTAGAAAATTATTGATGCGTGAGGATTTTAGCTTATACCATTGTATTAAGCATCAAAAAATTTATAAGATGGTGAAAAAACATTACCTTCCAACCTTTTTAAAACTGCAGGGTTTTAATTTTTTTTTACAGCGAGCAAATTTTATATTCGCTTTGGCATTGCAGGCCATCATTTTTATACAAATTGAGAGGTCATGAAATCGAAGAATAGATAAAATTTATATAGAAAAATGTTTGTTTATTCATATAATTTTCGACTTAACAGTGATGTTTTTTATTTTCTTCTCTCTGGAAACACTTTCATATAGAAATACAGTGGAACCTCAATAACTCGAACCTCTATAAGTCGAATTTTCGATAACTCGAAGGAATGCCTTGGCCCCTGCCTTACAATATATGATATGTGTGTTAAATTTTCTCGATAATTCAAATTTTGCTAACTCGAATTTTACGATAAGTCTAAGTAATTTTTGTTGAATTTTGGCTTATAACTCGAATTTATATAATAATTTATAATTCGAATAATTTAAAACATACATACCTCGATAACTCGTTGGTCAAATAACCAAGAGTATTATTATAAATAATGATAATGATAATCTAATCTTTACCTTTATGCTTAAAAGGTACAGTTATAAATTTAACGATTAATGTGATTAATAAATAGTTCTACTTTACTTATTACACTGCAAATACATATTTTCTTTATTACATACAATTTA
>JAIPRM010000585.1:0-52133 GCA_025469315.1 Stegophylla sp. TES_Ste_2020
AATCCGGTTTCAAAAAGTTATTGATCGAAACTTTTGGACAAGTATTTCTATACGAAAAAGTGTTAACAGAAAAAAAAAAAAAAAAGAAAAAAAAATAAAATAAATAAACATCATTGTAAAAACACTAGCTTCTTCACTTCGGTTCAGAATCTAAAATATAGGCAATTTGTTGTCAATCGCAGAAATCATAGAAGAATAAAAAAACAATTACATATATTTGTTCATTTGCCAACTGCCTGACCAGCGACCGCCGTTACATTATACATGTTATCTCTTTTGAGAAAAGTATAAATACAATAATAATAATTTCATGATTATTATATTTAACTTGGCAATTCTCGTCGCATTTATTGAATATGTATTACTTAATAATTAACATATGAATATGTATATTTTGAGGGGTCGTGATTATTTCAGGTTTATTATTTAATTTATTAAACGTATCTATATTTAACGAAATATTAAGAGAATACGTTTTATTTCAAAGGTTTTCTTTTGATGCTTATTGAAACCTTTTTCAAACCTAAAATTCCACTCTTTACAATAATAATAACGATAATTATTATTATTATAAGTATAAGATAAAACACTATGTATATATAGTTATATTATAATATGTAGCCGTTCTGGGAACGGATGAAAAATATAATAATACGAATGGAAAAAACCATCACATTGTGCATCCCCCGGCAAAGTTGTCAAAATAATTATGCAGTCCAAAAACCCCAATCGTATAAAGTGGCTGACACGTCGCTCGTGATCCTCGTTCGAAGTACGTACGTACAACGCGACGTCCTGTTTTCCATTTGTCTTCCCGCCCCCCCCCCGCTGGATTCCCCCAGTCACTTAATTCCCGTCATGTTTATGAAACTTTCGGTTTCCTTTAATACCTCCGAATAAACTTTAGTTCGTTTGTCAGTCGTTCCACACACACCACACACTTATAATATAATGTATACAAACACACACTGTTCGGTCCAAAGACAATTTAATTAAGCTCTCTCTCTCTCTCTCTCTCTCTCTGTCTATCTCCACATTTAAAGTTTCTGGCGAATTCGTCCCGTGCTGTGACCGGTTCGGAAAACTCGAATTTTATTAATTTCATTTCTTTGTTTTTTTGTTTCCGCAGAATTTCGATTGCCGGAACCACATCCGAGTCATCCAGTCCATCGGCGACGGAAGCAGAATATACGTCTGCGGCACGAACGCGCACAATCCAAAAGACTACGTGATCTACGTGAGTATTGTTATAGTATTATTTTAATTTTTTGCCGCCCGTTTCCACACACACGTGTGTGCAGCTGTCGACACGAATTTATCACAGTCTCTGCTGACACTATATAGTTACTGCAACTCTGTTCCAACCCGTGGCCATACGTATACACCTAAATGAAGCATTGAAATGGAATACGCTTAGAGTGACCTATTGAAAGGAATCAAATCCCTTGGTCAATCGGATCACTGATAAGGAAATGTTATCATAATTTTAAATCAATGTTATTGTTTTTTTGTATATCTTATCTAATATGATGATATGAAAATTTAAAGTGGTACCAACCAAATGAGAAAAATAGTTTCATTTTTCTCCGGATTGGTCACTCTTAGCGTATTTCATTTAATTATTGCTTCAGTTCTATACATTCTTTACTCTAATATGCTCTGTTCGTTTTGTATTTTTTCACGCCCGCAGTCCAACTTGACACACCTCCCCAGACACGAGTACGTTCCCGGCGTCGGTCTGGGCACGGCCAAGTGTCCGTACGACCCGTTGGACAACTCGACGGCCATCTGGTCGGAAAAAGGAAATCCCGGACAGTTGCCGGCCCTGTACAGCGGCACCAACGCGGAGTTCACCAAAGCGGACACGGTCATCTTCCGCACGGACCTGTTCAACTTGACCACGGGACGCAAGGAATTCGCTTTCAAGCGAACGCTCAAATACGATTCCAATTGGCTCGACAGTGAGTACTACTACCCACGCGTTTTCCAATTATTATAATAATTAATTACTTTATTACGCAAAACTTAATACGGTTTAAACTGAATGACTTTTTTTTTTTCAACTTGTTAATAAATGTTAATAACTCTCATACCTAGTCAGTCTTATAGTAGATCAATACAATCGACTTATATAACTTAGTTACATATAAAATCGACATTGACATAAATCATTCTTTTTTTATATATATATATATTATATATATATAATATTTATGTTTATGTTGTATGTGTACATAAAAAACCAAAATACGAAATATAAGTAGACCGTATCAGAGAGACTCTACTGTATTTCAATGTTGAAGCATCAGGGCATGTTTTCCGCCGGAGTCGGTTGTTTTTTCGAATTTAAATCATCATCCCCGACGTGTCCCCCAACTCTCTATACGTGTCGCAGGCACCTAACAATACGATATTTATATCGTGAAATTTATGACGCGTCAATCGTTTTTGAAATATTTACCACCGCTCTTGCCTCCTGTAATATTATTAAAAAACGATGTGATATTATATTACTCACTTTTTTCGTTTTTCCACACTCGCGCGGACCGGCCACTCTATCGGCACGACACGACGCGACTGTGAGAATTCGATTTCTTTCCATCCATCCGTCTCTCCTCTCCTCCCTCCAACCACTTTCTTTCACATAAAATATATGTAAATTATTCGCGCCGCGGTGCAGTATATATTATATAAAACGTCTCTCGCGGCCGGCGATCGCGTGTGTATGATGTAATTCCGAAACGCAAACACGTAGTAGTAGCCTGCGCACCCACCCCCCCCCCCGCGGGTACGGATATAAAACGCCCGCAGTAACTCTAGGGGAAGGACGACGAGCTTTTTGGAGGGACCGTCGAGTCTAGACGAGGAGAAGAGGTAGCGGCGGAAGAGGAGAAGGGCGGTGGGAAGAGAGCGCGTGGAGGAGAAAAAGTTGAAAACGTCTTAAGAACGCGACCGCCGCCGAGTATGTAATGCGGGCTTTCTGTATTTGTGTCTCTCCGCCGCGTATAATCCGTCGCGCGGGATAACTGACAAGAGACGTGACAGCAGCGGCGGCGGCGGAAGCCGGTGATAAATTGCTTCGGTCCCGCGCCGCCGCCGGCGTTACGCGCGTGTCTCTCCTGGACGCGACGACGACGACGACTGGTCGAATAGGTTAGGGGGGACGGACGGGGGCACGCCGGTCAGCACGACACCCCCACTCCGCCACGAACGCGGTCGACCCCCTCGGCGAGAAATCGGCGAATTATCATTTTTGCCTCGGCGAAAATCCACCGTCCTCCTGACTCGGTAGGGGGGAGACCAAAGAGGACTTTTGGTGTCCTTATTGCTTATTTAACCGTAGCCCCCTCGGTTTTTTTTTTTTTTTTTTCAAGAGTGAAAGTGTTCTTTAAATCAGACGCACAGTAGACATACTAAATGTCAGCTAATAATGTCGAAAATTCAAATTTTTTATCAATCAAAAACATAATATAATAAACAATATGGCATTACCAAACTTTTAATTACTATACCAAAAGTGATTGAATTTTTTTAAAACATTTTCCACGCTGTACTAATGTTGATAATGGGTGGAATTTTCAAGTTTTTAGCAAGGGGGTATTTATGGGAGGGCTAGGGGGCTAAACACCTCCAAAGAGTATCATTAATTGCGAATTATATAGTCAGATTTAATTTTAACCCCCCCCCCCTAAACAATCTTAAATACGCCCATGGTTTTCAGTCATATTAGTTTTGAAATTACGGCTAAATAAATAAAATCGATTTTATTTTAATGACATATTTAACCTTTTTACTCAATTTTTCAGTAGTTTTCATTTTTTTTGAAAAAGTATCGAGAATTTCGAAAAATTACCTGTTTAAAATACCACCGGCATACGATACTCAAAAAATTGGTTATACACTTTTCGGATAAGTATTTCTATAAAAAAACGCTGTTTCTATAAAAAGAAAACAAACATCATTGTAACCGCATTTTATCCATTCAGAATCTATCCTCATTAGGGAAATGTATGTGTCAATTTAATACGTTAACTAAAAACGTTCATCATAATTAGTTTTTTTACAGAATAGGTAACGAAATTTCATATATATATATATAAAAGACTCTGAGTGTAGCGAAAAAACTAGAACTAAATTTTAGATTCTTGAAATTTTGAAATTAAAGGCTAAAAATTGAATTTTACCTAACTCACATATTATTATGTTTAATTTCCCTGAAAAATACTATAAAATCGTTTGTCAACAAAATTTTTAAAGCCATTTAATGTTAGAATGTGTATGAAATAGTCGTTTATAAATATATCAAAACATTATAACCTTAAAAATTAAAAATTCATTCGTCATTTTCTTTTACCAAAACATCCTTCACTCGTTTTTCTACTACAACTGATATAATTTCGATAAAGTGTTCTGAATAATTTTTTACAAGCATTTAATTTTTTTTCCTTTTTGTTGTATAAAATTGACAGTTGTTATTGTGTGTTAACTGGAGCTTCGTTCATATTTGTTTAACTGGAAGAAATGATTAAACGTTTCTTTAAAATCCAGCATACCCAAGATTATACCACCGCCCAAGGAACGATGAATACCCATGGTACAAAGTATGCCGGCTTTTCATACATAAGTTAACTTCAAACTTTGGATTAATGTAAATAAATAATTTTACAAATTTTGAATGGGAAATAAAGTCATTGAATTTTCGACAATAATCAAACCCCCCCACCTCCTCTTCACAGTTTTCAATGGAGTCGCGTCAATAAACGAGAAAATCGAAAAGTCACGGGACGAAGGCACGCGCATTATCCTTTGCGTACGAAGTAGAATGTTGTTTTTTGTTTACATTTATGTTAATTTTCTCAAAGCGATTTCCGATTGTCGTCTATCGTCACAGTCGCGTCGCAATCCAGACGCGTTATACCGTACGCTCCCGAATCGCTTGTTTTCCGTCTCTGCTTTTTTCCAAACGCTCTTCGGAAACGTTTTATTACCATCGCATATATATATATGTATGTATGTATGTATTATGTATGTACATAATGTATTTTTTTTTTTTTTTTTTTATTGCCACAGATTTAATCAATAATAATTCTGGTTTTGAAAATCAAAACGACAAAAAGGAGGAAACATAAAATCCCGAGAGAGTAATTTTTGCGAGATCTTTATTTATTCACCATCATCATCGTCTCCGTGTAATTGTATAAATAAGTCATTAAAATCGGATAAACTCCGATTATTTTAATTTTGTATTTTTATATTTTAAAACTCCCACGGAAATAATAATATTCATTTAATTATGAGAAAATTATTTGAATCGGACACTTAGATAGATAACTGTGAAATAAATCTTTTGAATACTATCCGCTTTGAAAATGCAACAGTCAGTTTCTATAGAATATAACATTTTTTTTTTTTTTTATATATAGTTGCATTATCTTTTTTATGTCAAAACGTATAATAATTAATAGATGTGTATGATCGACCAATGAAAACACTGAATTCGCCAAAGTTTCAAAAATCACCATTTATCCCCAGTCAAATTATCAAATGGGTTGTTGGTATGGTTCTATTCCTCCGACCGGCATCTTTAATTGGAGTTAAAAACCCAGTAAATTACAGACACGTTTTCCGAATTACCCCATAAACGCGATAATGGAAGAAGTCTTAAGACCCTCCGCCGGGACCGAAAGAGGATTTTCGGAACACAACAATTATTATGGTTATCGTCCAATAATAATAATAATAATAATAATAATGGGCGAGCGGAAGTATTTAAGTGTACTTAAACTTATTAAAAATGTATCGGTCTCGGATTAAACGTGCTATCAGCTTAATATAATATACCTCGTCCAATCCTTAATAATTCGAAAGAACCCGAGGTTCTGGATTATTTGTACACGTAAACAAGATCGAGGGGGGGAGGTGGGGTGTGGATGTGTCGAGGTGAGATGACTTAAAATTAATCGCCAGCAATCGCTCCCCTATGTCCGTACATCTCTGCTAAAATAAACCGAAGGGCGGGAGATATTTGCATGTTTTTTTGTCTCAACTGGAGTAACGATTTCTTTTGCCGTTTACCGCACTGATAAAACTCAAAATAAATCAAAAATGGAATTATATAGAGTAAGATGCTAAGTGTAAACACGCCGCCGTGTTTGAGCGAAACGAGTTCCTTTAATATTATTTCGGTGTGACTAATAATAATTATTATTCTGGGGTTTATCGATTCGCAGCCGTTTTGACAAATGAGAAACGAGTCCGTGTACTTAAGCGGCTCTAAACCTTAATCGTGACTCTACGAAGATTATCGATTTCCAAAAAAGGATCCCCTCAAGTATATATATATATATATATAATAACGATGAAAACTGTCAAAGAATGTTTTGCAGTGATCGTGACCGTTAAACGAAAAATTCGTTTTATAATATTATTACCAACTCATTACTACAGCTGTGCATGTCGGTAAAACATGACATAAAGTTGCATAATTAATTAATACCCGACGTCAGAAATAAAAATAAAAAAAATTTAAAACCACCCGAGTTTCCACTCGAATGAATACTATATACACTATTCGTAACAGAAAGCAAACTATTTCAATTCAAAGATTATTCAGAAAAAAAAAAAAAAAACAAAACTGTTTTATTTATTGAACCATCTTCAATTCAATAGGGAAAAGTTACTCCCTACTATGTGAGTTGAGTACTTTTTCAGTTTGAAAAGACATATTTTGGCTTTCGGTATTCGAAAACTTTTTAAACGAAAAGTCGAATTCCCACACAATCGATTACATATATGGAACTATCATTTTCGTATCGTAAACACACACCGTTTTATTATTATTTCAATCCACTTGGAATCTTCTTTACCAACCCCCCCCTCCGCCCCACTACCGTATCAGATTAATACACTACTGTACGTTTACCCCGTGTGTCATCTTCACTATTTTCAAATAAAAATAAATACATTTTATATTATTTATTATCGTTGCACGTTTTCGCGAATAAAACACTTTATCGCATTTTATTTTTTATGATGTACTTTTTTTTTATTATATTCTGAAAATGATTGTTTTTCCATACACAACAAAACTGCTGAACTGCTAGAAAAATTATTTTTCATTAATATAGTAGCGTCAAATTAAATAAGTAGTCAAGATAATGACTAGTGAGTAGACTAATAATGACGTGTTAAAATATTTTTGAATTATGATCGATTTAATTTGCATGATATTGTTTCCCCGAAAACTCTGACTTACCACCACCACCAGTGTTTGGTATTTTTATCTTATATAGTCATTTACAAAACTATTCAAGCTTTAATCTTTTATACATTTTTGCTCGCCATGGCGCCATATGTTACAATGATTTGACGTCAATATTGCATTTTCATCGCCTGTTCATCGTCATTAGTCTAAGGCTCGGAAGTTATTGCACTAAAATGCTTCGAAAATTGATTGCGTTATTGTAGTAAAAAAAAAAAATACTAAAAATTGCACTTAAAATCACTATTAAACTGTTTTTTTGTCTTATTTTTTCAGGAACCTGTAAATATAATTTTGTCAAATTTATTTATTTATTTATTTTTTTTTTATCTATTAAAAATGTCCCTAACCTTAAAAACGATTGTACGATTTTCGAGTTTTATTTTTTTATTATAAATTATCAAATAATTTATAAATATATAATAAACTTTCATAAAATATTTTTTTATTTTTCTATTAGCTGGGGAGGAAATTGTATATTTGGTGCTTTATTTTTAAAAAACAATACACGAGTCAGACATTCAGGCGCATCACCACTGCAGAGTCGGAAAAAACTTAATTATGTATGAAAAGTATCTAAAACTGCATTATAAATAAAGAAAATAAGCAAAATTGCAATCAAATTCAAAAAGTGCCAATTATATTGCAAAAAGTTGCTCTAAAAAAACTTCTAGATATCAATTCGTACACTTGGTATGAAACAAGTTTCGAATGCAATTACATCCGAGCCCTAGTTTTTACGTCATATTATTATGTGTTTTATAATTTGATAATTATTATTTAAAGTAATGACCTTGATCGTTACCCATTCTTCGTGCAAAACACGCGTAATGCAATTAATTAAATCCATTGTTTTTTTTTTCTAAAAATTACAATTTTTTTTTTTCTTTTTAATTGGTGTCAATAAATTTAATGTTGTTGACACATTTGTTAGCATAATATGTTAAAATCACTATTAAAATCGTTTTGCAATAAGTTTCGTGCCTCGCGGACGAACCTTCTCTCGGGAGCCTGAAGTCCATTTCCCCTCCAATATTATTCGCCCCTACGATCGCTATTTGTTCGTGAACGTTGTCCGCGCACCGCCGCCCCGTCGCGGCTACAGATTAAAACGGTTTATTGTCCGCGGCGGAAGTGCTATATACGCACGAAGGGGGGGGGGGTTGGAAAACCTATATGTATATACCAGGGGTGGCCAAATTGTGGCTCTCGTCGTGGTTAAGTTAGGTTCCTAAACAACGACAACGATTATCTGGTTTTATAATATTGCATTTTTTTTTTTTTTTTATCGATCACAGTTATTTTTTTGGTTTTAAATAATTACGGCCCCTTAAGTGTGTGAAAATAGAATTAAAAAAAAACAAAAGCCGGGCATACCTCGCACGACAGGTGTGTTATTCGCACGACGGGTGGCATTCTCTTGACGGGTGTATTAAATTTTAACTAAAACGATAAATCATTCCTTCAATAAGACTATTCTGAACGAAAGAAGTTAATAATATAAAGAACAAATGAGAAAAAAAATATTAGAAAAATGTCCAAAATTTTTTTTTTCACATTTCCAAAATTTTCTTCCGCCAAAATCTTTCTTATATGATTTTCTATCTATGTTTAAAAAAAAATTGAAGAATTGAGAAATTCAAAAAATCACCTCTCTAAAGCACAATCTAGAGGTAAATGTGGTTTCAAAAAATTTGCTGTTCGAAACTTTTGCACAAGTATTTCCATACGAAAAGTTGTACACAGAAAAAATAAAATAAACATCATTGTAAAAACACTAGCTTCGTTCAGAATCTAAAAAATGAATTCAAAAGGCATTTTTGGCTCTCGACATGATTTTATTATTTATCCGTGCTGGCCACCCCTGGTATATACATTTATAACAATAATATGTAGTATATGCGTGGTTTGCGATTAAACAACACGTACTGTAGTGCTGTGTGACCCCCGCAGAGGTCTTCTCCCCCCCCCAAAAAAAAAAAAACGCGCACACGACGACGACGACGGGTCGACGATAATAATATTCGCCGCCACTGGTAACTTTTGACGGCCGGCCTTCGTTCTCTTCGGTGGTGATTCATATTTATTTTTATTTTTTTTTTTCTGACTTCCCCAAAGATAACGCGCACCCTTTTCGGGAGTGGAAAAAAAAAAAAAAAAATACTGTCACACGCTCGGCAGAGCGTAAACGAATTGACTGTATCAAAGGCCGCCGCCACTGCCGCCCCACAGCTGTCGTGCCAAAATCGTCGCTGTCTGAACGCGTCGCGCGAGTATACTGCAGTGTGGGTGTATATAATATAATATGCGATGGAAACACCCAAACAGACGCCTGGTCTCTATCTCTCTCTCTCCCTCACTCTCTCTCTCTCCAGGGGTTTAACACCCCCCCCCCTCGAAACGCTCGTATTTTCCTAATAATAATTAAACCGAAATAAGTTTGTCCGATGATGGATGTGCACGTATTGTAAGTACGTCACACGAACTTTTAATAACCGTAACACCTATAAACGGATACGCGCGTTGCCGCCGCCGCCGCCGCCACCTGTTATTGATTCCGTCGGCTTTCAAGTCGTTTCACAGTGCCGCAGCACGAGGAGATTTCGAAAATAATAATATTAATATACGATGTCAAAAATTATGTATATATATGTATGTGTGTGTGTGTTTATGTAAACAGTTTTGAAATAAAAATGCAACCCCCCGTGTAAACTGAACTTATATTTTATGGCGGGGTATGATTGGAAATTCACAAAAAAAAAATTTATGAAAATTAAAAATTGATATTTTTTTGAATACTGTTTAAAAGCTTTTATTTCGTAACATACATTTTTAACTTTTTTTTTTTTTTTACTCGTACTAAACAATTAGATACATATGCTTTGGAGTGTATTTACATCTTCTTTTTTTTTTTTAATGTAGAACCGGATTTCGTGGGATCGTACGACATCGGCCAGTACGTGTTCTTTTTCTTCCGCGAGACCGCCGTGGAGTACATCAACTGTGGCAAGAGCATATTCTCCCGCGTGGCCAGGGTGTGCAAGAAGGATACGGGCGGCAAAAACATACTCAACCACAACTGGGCCACGTACCTGAAAGCCCGGCTTAACTGTTCGATACCCGGCGAGTATCCGTTCTACTTCAACGAAATCCGTGAGTATACTGCGTGTTGATAATAATAATATTAGTGTTGTTACCACGTGCTGCGGCGCACCGTGATACGTTTAATCGTGATAGGTGTTTGCCATGAAGTGTGTCATAAGGAGAATAAGCTCATTTCTTAACGAACCCCTGGAGAAAAAAAAAAAACAAGTATATATTATAGTAAACAATATATAATGCATAAGTAAATGGCGCCCTAATAATCATTTTTATGTAATTTGAAAAAAAAAAAAAAAAACTCGGGATTAGTCAGCCTGTGGCCATACGTATACCTAAATGAAGCATTGAAATGGAATAGGCTTAGAGTGACCTATTGAAAAAAAAATCAAATTACTGTATCGAAATATTGTATCCCTTGCTCAATCGGATCACTGATAAAGAATGTTAACATTGATAAGGAGCTGTTATCATACTTTTAAATTAATGTTATTGTTTTTTTTATATATTATCTAATATGATAATATGAAAATTTAAAGTGGTACCAACCAAATGGTCACTCTTAGTGTATTCCATTTGATTCCTTCAATTCACTATACGTAACAGTACACGGTATGGCCTCTCTATATTATATTCTTTGCTCTATGGGATTGGTTTACTCGTGTGGTTTTGTTTTTACCTTGAGTGCCGATTATAATCGCTATGAGTTACCTCCTAATTTTCTATCTTTTTTACTTTTTTATTTTTTTTAGATAATTCAAAATATTAGTTTATAAACGATCTTGTTTTTTTTTGGTTTTTTCTTTTATGATCGATAGATAAATTTTGAAAGACAAAAAAAATTTACAAATCTGATATGTGTGCCAGATGGACACGACAGACGAATGAAGGTTGACCCTTAGACTAAGAGATAACATATTATTTGAATAATAATAAAACTGTTTCGATGTAACATTATTGTCATATAACGCGCATTTTTATTAGAGTAAATATCAATTAACGCCGTTGTCGTAACATTATTATACTATTAACATATTATCATTATTAATTTCGACCGAAACGCGTGTAAATATGCGGACTAGGGACCGCGGCCAAATCCCTGTTTTCCCGGTTGTCACCTGTTGCTTAAACCTCCTGACTGCGTAAAATAGAACAGAATTAATTTCGCGTATAAGCAACAGCCACACGGCACACCTGAGACGTCCCGTTCGCACGCCTACACGTCAATTATTATGGGCGGGACCATTTTCCTCCAAAAATCACAGCCCATTTTCCCCCACTTACCATATTCCTCCAAATTAATTTTTTTTCTACGGCTATATTGTATTTATTTAAATGGACAAACATTTTGAAAAACTGTGTATATGATATAATTCCACGGGCGTAGCGAGGACGAGACAAGTCCCCTGCACTCCCACCCCCCCACCCCCTGTACCTGAAATTGAATTATATTTCATATCTTTATGCATTACACCAAACGTTAATTCTCTTGAAATAATAAATAAGATATAAGAACATGAAGTATAAAAATAGTTTAGTGGAGACAAAAAATTAACCGTTTTAGCAGTAAAAAGCAGTTCGAAAATGGTCGAACCGACAAGGTGACAATTTCGATATCAGAATATGACCAGTCACTTTTTCAAAACGCATACTTACTATAAAATGTTATAACGCAGTAGCGTAACAATACGCGTGTATACGATAACACAAGAAAGTTTTATATACAATTTTTCGGAGGAAAAACGTCGGTACAGGACAATAGAATTTGATTTTTGGAGGAATACGGGATACGGCCTTTTTTTTTTTTTTTTTTTTTTTTCTATGGAGGAAAATGAAATATCTGATTTTTGGATGATACGGCCTCGTATTTTATATTAACGCGTTTTCGTTTTTTCATTGTGTGCGCGTGCGCTGCCGCAGAGAGCATTTACAAGGTGCCGGGCGACGACACGCTGTTCTACGGAGTGTTCACCACGTCCACCACGGGCCTGATGGGCTCGGCCATATGCACGTTCCGACTGGAGGACATCGATCACGCGTTCGCGGGCCGTTTCAAGGAACAGGCCAGTTCCACGTCGGCCTGGCTGCCCGTTCTGTCCACCAAAGTGCCGGAGCCCAGACCGGGCCAGTGCGTCAACGACACGGAGACTCTGCCAGGCACGTATACGTATTATTATTATTATTATTATTATTATTAAGGTCTAAACACATAATTTCCATTCCAAATAAATAAATAGGTAACAATATTCTTTTAAATTATCAAATTTTTGTTTTTATTATTTTTAAAAGTTTTTAAAAACGTGTGTTGATTATCCGAATACTGTTGTTAACACGACGACGGGGTTGTTACGGCCACCACTGGAAAACCTTGAGCACCTGGAAATTTCAGGGACGTTGATTAGGGTATGGAAAACGGGTAAAAGCATAAGCGCAATTAGATGGGGCCTGGAGGGGCTAAGCTCTCTCAAAACTCCTCAAAGCCCCCCTAGAATTTTTGAGAATTACATAAGGTTTTTTCGGGGAGCTAAGTCAATTAAATGTTTTTCAAATTGCGCTAATGTGTAAAAGTCGGGGAATTTTTCAATATTGTCTGGAAAATTATTTATAGTAAAGGTATATAGGTCATTTAAAGTTTACTTACACCGTGAACCTAATTCGTTTAGTTTTACATTTTTCTAATTTATAAAAAGAAAAAAAAAAAAGATATGTATATATTTTATTTTATTCCTTCAAAATATTCCTCATACTATTGTCTATGTATATTAAAATTTTGATTGAGTTCGGATTAAAAAAAAAAATAGTTTTTTTATCAAATTTCGATTAGTTTTTCGCAAATTTTGAGAAATTATTGAGAATTTTTAAAAATGATCTCTTAAAAGTAGTGAGCCATCTAGTGAGCTTTTACTGTTTGAAATTTTTGGACAAGTATTCCGTACGAAAAAATGTTTACAGAAAAAAAAAACATAAAAATAACATCATTGTAAATCACTAGTTTCTCTTCGCTCCACACAGAATCTAAAAAATATTTTTATGGTTTATTAATTATAGGTGTATAAACTGGAAAATTTTTATAAAAAAACATATTATCCTACCTGGAAAAGTCGGGGAATTTGAAAAATTTTAAATTGCGTAACAACCCTGTAACAATTTATTACAACGATGTATGTGAATAAAACTACCAGTAATTTAAATTCGATATTATCCGTGGAAATTAAAAAAAAAAAAAAAATGATTATAAAATGCGTGTTGTGAACAGGAAAAATATGAATTCTAAAAAAATTGACCAACTACAGTAACTTTGAGCTCCCCGTCCCCGATTCAAAATGATAATATTACAAATTAAACGACGACGTGGTGTTCATTAAAAAAAAAAAAAAAACGTTGAATTATTTAAACGCCCCCTCCTCTCAATCCCCTCGTGTTTTGATTTCCATTAAATAAAGTTAATATTACACAATAAATAAACGTAATGTAATACGTGTCATCATATTTTCTGGTGATGTTCAAGTGCATATTTACTATGAAAATATTATATATACATATCACACCACTTATACTCGTATTTCTTGATGACAGTGGCGGATACAAGGGGAGGGCAATGGAGGCTATTGCCCCTCCCCCCGTTCACAAAATAGGTTTTCTGACTGTAAAAAATAATAAAAATGTATAGCAAATTTTTTTTCTTTACACTTTTTTTTGTTGTACCTTAACAGTCGATAATTAGTTCTCATTTTTTTTTTTACAGTTGTTGAAGTAGTTTGGCTCTAAATGAGAATTACACCTAACACCCAAAATTTATTTTATATCGCCTCTTATTTTTTTAAATTGCCCTTCCTGTTCATGGCGTCTATATCTGCCCCTGCTTGATGATGATTTTTTAAATAGAAATTTGTAATATTACACCACATTATATGCATAACTACTCAAACAAAGTAAAAATCAAAATACTTATGCATACATTATAATAATATGTATTTTTCTTTTTACTTTGGTTATTATTTTATTATGCATATTTAATAGTTTTTAATTTAATCGTATAATACAAATTTAATTATTATTATTATTATTGTTATATTTTGAGAGCAAACATTTATCAATGTAGTCAAAATATAAAATACCACTACTATTATATCATTAATATACGTACATAATATAATAAGGGTAATATTTTAATATTCGGGTCACACAACATTTATTTGAGCATTCCAATTTTTACACAAACAATGCAATCATAACGTATCTGGAATAGGTGCATCAGTTCTAACAAATACGCGTACAGATTATTATAATAATAATAATAATAATAATTATCGTACGGTTTTGATTTTGTATTATAATATTATTGTTCGAATATTCCAGTCGCTCAATAACAATAATTTAATAATATATATGACGTGTTCAATTAGATTCCGTGTTGAATTTCATACGCAGTCACCCTCTCATGGACGAAGCGGTGGCGCACAAAGACAACGAACCCGTGTTCTACATGCGCGACCTGTTCTTCACGCGCCTCGTTGTCGACGTTCTCGATTACGTAGTGTTCGGCAATCATTTGCACTACACCGTCTATTACGCCGCCACCAGTGAGTTACCTATTATAATAATTGTATTAACACGATAATAACATTATATAATCCATATATTATATGTATACGCACGTACACCAGTGACGTTCTCGACGGAGGGGGACGAGAATTTTTTTCAGAAAATAAGTAAAAGTGGTTTCACCTCACAATTCTAATATTATAATGTATTGAATATTATATCAAATGCTGTACTTAACTCGAAATCGATTAAATATTTTTGAAATTTTGAAGGAAAATTTTTGTGACCATTTTTATGGTCGGTGAAGGTTTTGAGTTTCTCGCTGTGCATTATAGGTTTGAAGTTATGTTCAAAAGCAATTTTCAATTTTACGAAAATTTCGGTAATCGCATATTTTGCCGTTTTTTCAACAGTTTTTCCACGATTGTGGCAAAAAATATTGAGAAATTTTAAAAATCACCTCCATAAAGTACTATTTGAGTATGATTTCAGATCTATATTTACTGACCGAAATTTTCGGACAAGTATTTACAGGTAGAAAAAATAAACATCATTGTAAAATTATAAGCTTTTTCGCTATGCTCAGAATCTTAAAAATTCATCTTGGGAGGGAATCTATTCCCCATATTCTCCCCCCCCCGTGAGAACGCCCATGATACGTACAGAGTGACGACTATCGTTTTACGTGTCGCCATAAAAAAAAATTATACACGCGTTTTTTTTTTTGTAATCAATAATCGTCCCCGTGTATATTATTATACGCTCGGGGGCGTGTCTTGTTTTTTTTTTTTTTTTGTCACTGACATATAGCATTTCGTCATAATAACAGTTAAAATAGAAAAAATATATATATATATATACATAAATTCAGGGTTGCTACGCTACCTGGAAAACGTGGAATTATCAGGGAATTTTAAATTTGTCAGTGAAATTCAGCGAAACTCAGGGAAATATGAAAAATTACTGGAAATTCATTTATTCAGTTATAATAAATTTTCATAAAACAAAAAAATTGTTACCATGTCTAACAGATAATAAAATACGTATTTTATTAGGTACTCAAACCAGAAACTAGATAGCGCTCAGTTTAAATTTTCAATCCTTGACCTTGATGGTTAATAGAATATTTTAACTGTATGTAGGTCTTTGGTATTATATTCTGGGATGATATTATATTATCTGTGATATTAATGATGGGCCGTTAAAACCATAGGTATATAAAATAAATGTAGTGACAGCGTAGTGACAGCCAATTAATAGTCATAGATCTATTGTATAAAATTAGTTCTATATAATATCTTTGGTGGCAGTATTTTATATTTATATATTATCCATGATGTAAGTACAATTTTATTTATATCGCGATTTATCTTAAAATGGTTTATAAAATAAAACAAATCTATATTTACTATTAACACGACTATGGATGTCGGAAAAAAAAAATGTAATAAATAAATTATATCTCATAAAAAATGGAAAACAACTGGAAAATCAGGGAATTTTGTAATCTCAATTGTGTAGCAACCCTGATTTAATATTAATCGATTTTCGTGTCCACCAGACGAAGGCCGAGTGTACAAAGTGGTCCAGTGGTATAACGACGAGGGCTTGCCGGGATCTGCTCTGCTGGACATATTCGACATCATGCCCGGTCTGCCGATCACGGCGATGGAAATATCCAAAAAGGTTTGTTGCGATTCGTTCGTTATTATTGCAGTTTGTTAATCAGCGCTTGAATCGGGGGGAGGAGTACCCCTAATAATTTTTAAAAATCACCCACAGGTAATGAGATATTACAATTTTTGGGGACACTAATTTTTTTTTTTTGACTTATGCGTCCCTCCTCTTATTTTTTTCCCAATTCAAGCACTGAGTTTAATACGTGTATAATGTATATTATATTATTATATATTATTTTTTCTCCCCAATCCCCCCCCTCAACCCTCCATCGCAAAAACTAATAACACTCTCAGCGACGTCATCGAAATATATATATACTGCTAGCTACCCCGGCGTGTTTGCGTACTACTAGTATCTAATAGGGGATGTGTTTATACCCCTCGAGGCGTTCGGGCGTGACACTTAATTGTGATTTTCAAAAACCCAAGCACATATGGCGGCGGCGTTTGACACCGGAAACTAGTACCCGC
The DNA here is from genome assembly GCA_025469315.1 of Stegophylla sp. TES_Ste_2020. NCBI lineage: Eukaryota > Metazoa > Arthropoda > Insecta > Hemiptera > Aphididae > Stegophylla > Stegophylla sp. TES_Ste_2020. Next base: position 17,056 of record JAIPRM010000585.1, read on the forward strand.
CGTGTAGTAGTATGGGATAAAGTATAGTAGATGGAGGGTGGATTCGCGCCGTCTAAAAGGAAACGATATTCGGGAGAGTTCGCTTTATTATTAGATAACGAACCGTAATTTAAAAGCTACACGAAGGTGTGGTGTAATCCGAAACCATTATAGGAGGCCCTCTCAGAGTCGTCGATACGAGCCGATACGCCCCCCCCCACCCCGACACCGTCAGTTTGTACGACTACTACGAGATCGATGATATAATATTATGTCGTGCAGTGGATATATTTATTCACAGATCGTCGTCATTCAAACTCGATAATATTATTTCAATGCGAATCACGGTCGTTTAAAAACACGGGAAAACGCTCTACGGGGCGAGATTAACACGTCATTTTAAACAGGGGGTAGAGCAGGGGTGGCCAACATGAATATGTGTTCACGAGCCGCACGGATAAATAAAATTACATATTATATCAAGAACCGAAAACGGTTCTTTAAATTCATTTTTAGTGTATATGTTATTTAAAACAGATGTCCAGTATCGAATCTCATTGCAATTTAATTTACATTGCAACTCACGGAATAGAACTTTTAGAATTTTGGTCTAGAAAGTACAAAAAAAATAATCGTCACTCTGTTTTGGAATTTTGTAAGAGTAAGAGTATCTATCTATTTTGAAAAATCCAAACATCACTAAATGTGTGCACATAATTTAAAATGAATTTTTGGAATGAAATTTTCTTGTGAGTCATATTCTAATCGATAATGAAAATAACCAAATCCAAATATTTTTCATATTTAACCAAAGATCATCTTGAGGAATAATGAATGAAGTCGATCCGTACTTCAATGTAACCAGATCAGAAACTCGTGGAAATAAAAGATATAAAAAAATCTCGACAATAATAAATGTTTAACTTTATGCTAAAACAGTTATTTTTGTACAATGTTAATACAAATTCAAACTTTATACCCTTAAAGCCGTAATTCAAAATTTAAAATTGTGATGAATACTATTAAGTAAGATTATTATTGTTTTCGAAAATAGAATGAGAGCCGCATGCGACTCGTGAGCCACAATTTGGCCACCCCTGGGGTAGAGCTTAAAGTAGAGATTTTCGATCGGTGGAAAATTGTTGTCTGCGACGACTTTAGCTGATAAATAATAATATTTAATAAAAATTCGCACGAATTGAATATTTGAAAACAACTCAATGTAAAAAAAATCATAGTTTATTGCTTATATATTTGTATTTATTCACTTATTTCTCTGTTAAAAATAATTCAAAAAATACATTTTCGACAAGAGGTATTTTTGTAAAAAAAAAAAAAATAAAACTTTCATCGACCAAGCACAGTAATAATACATATATTATAAAAACGTTCTTCACTTTCGGCTCCCCTCGTCATCCGACGATACGATATCTGCAGCCGACAGACATGTAAATTGCTCGCTTTTTTTGGGGTAGCTTATAATATTTAAGTTTAGGTAAAATCGAAAAAGGGTTGCAGATGTTCTCGAATCCAGTGGGCCATCATCATCTTGACAGGGCGGCAAAACAAATTTAGTTCAGGTGCGCCAAAGAGCTTAGCACAAACACAACAATCGCTTACGAGAAGCGTCGGTCGGTGGTGGTGGTGGTGGTGGTGGGTATCCGTTTAAAAACCGTTTTGCAGTTGATCGGACGGCGCGAGGGGAGGGCGCTGCCCGCCGCCCCTCTCGGCGGAGGCGCGTTTCGACTCTGGTCGTTTTTAATGACGTATCTGAACGATTAGTAATCCTCCGTTAACGAGCCTGCAAACAACAGCAGCATCAGCGGAAACGTGACTCATCGATTCCTCCGCCGCCGCCGCCGGAAAGGGGAAAGACGAACCCCCGCGGTCTATTGTTCCGGTCGAGTTCCGAGACTAGTACCTTCGTACAGCCAGTACACACACACACACACACACACACACACAGTTACACCTATACCGCGCGGTGAATTAACCTGCGAATGGCGTGTATCTGCTGCTGCCGTGTACAATAATAATACTACTGGTATATTGGTAAACTGTTCGGTGGTGATTTGTTGTTTAACGGTTTGCCCCGCGCGAAGGGTTGGAAGGGGGTAGAGGAGTGCGAAGTGAGCACGGGGAATGGTCGAGAAGAAAGTTTAACCGATTTCTGCAAATTCGCCGCGTCGTTCCCGCCTCCGCGATTCCCGAGTAGTGTTTTCGTCTTAATAAGCTAGTACTGTATTATAACAAAATATTATATTGCTTACCACTGGCACAACCAGGATTTTTTTTCAAGGGGGGGGGTGTCCCCCTATAAATTTCTACTATAATTATTTAAATAAAACACTATAATCAATTTTAATGGACACTTTACAAGAATTCATTAATTTCTAAAATCTAAAACTGCCTTTTCTACGAGTTAACATTTTTTGTAGATAAAAATAAAACGTAGCGTCGCATATTCAACAATATGCATTTTTAATAAGCAAGTTTCAAGTTTATTTCCGAATAGTAGTAGAGGTTATATTTATTGTATATTTAAAAGGATTTTTTTTTTTTTTTTTCTATGATAATTGAATAAAATTTCCATAAAATATATGGTTAGATTATTAGGGGGTGTCCAGACACCCAGAACACCCCCCCACCCCCGGTTGCTCCAGTTGAGTTCACAACGATGCCGCCGACGATACGTCCTCCTCGATCGCGCCACCGAACGAAATGGAATTCAGTCTCGTTCTATAACAATAATAATAATATGCATATCGGCAATCATATACCTGTACACGCTGTGTGTGTGTGTGTGTGTGTGTGTGTGTGAGTGTCACTATATGTGTCATATGTGTGTACAACGATTTAATCAGTGAATCGCTTTTGTCACAAATTGTGTAATCGTACAGACACACACACACACACACTTATAGTATATGATTAATGCGTTCGCGTTTTGGTACACCCCCCCCTACCCCGAATTCCGCGTGTGCGATTGATTAGAGAGGTGTATAGCCGAATTTTGGCACGAATAATATATACAAATCTCGTAAAGCCCAATCAGCAGCAGCACCGACGTCGGCTATGTGCCTGCCTGCCTGCCATCACCGTCCCGGTAACCGCATATATTTGTTTAGGACTTGCCAAACGTTTCGCACACTCGACTGCGCTCGCGATAACATCGCGTCATTATCTGTTGTGTGACACACAATGTATGCGCGCGCGTATAACAACACTAGCCTCTTGTTCGCCCGCTTGTACGTGCACGTGACGTCGTCGTGTCGGTAGGTGGGCTGCTTCATCAATGGGGGCGCGTGTTCCTTAAAAACGGAAAAACGTGTGCGTTATTGTGTCGAAAACAACCCTCTTTTAAAAGTTCGAGTAGGTACAGGCCCTAAGTTTGATTTGGCATTTTTGATTTGCCCGTTTCGTATAATTCTTAAGAAACTAGTGTTGGACTTGTGAATGCTTACTTAAAAATTTGAATTTAAAAATTGCAGAATGGCTATTAGGTATCCTTAAATTGAAGAACCATTAAACATTTGTGGTTAATTTTAATAAATCGTAACATCCCTTAATATATTTCTCCAAGTGAAACCTGGAATTGTGTAATTAGATGAAGAGGTAATTAATAAATGTTCTCAACCAGAAAGAAAAAAACGGGTTAATAAATAGACAAATAATCAGACGTTTAATTGTAGGTAATACTTTGCTCGGGCACAGAGAGACGACTTTTAATTTGCTCATGATAGAATAAATGGTTAGACCATTTTTTTTTTTTTTTTTTTTGACTTTCCTATTCACGCCTTTGTAACAGTGTGTGCTTATACACATCATATACGTTTTCCTGTTTGTCTGTACTTATCCATTCGTTGTTATCGGATGGAGATTTTAATTTTTAACACTTCAGTAACGTTTATAATTATTCCGTTAAGTACGAGTATATAACATTATGTTACACACGTTGACCTACTATTGAAGTGCTTTTTTTCTGTAAATTATTATTAAACACAATACAACACGACACTTTGCCATTGTTTTACCATTTTAAAACATCCGCGATCTTTTTGGTTCTTTTCGATCGTCGTGATGCGTGGTGTAGTATTACATCCAAAACGAAAATGTTCTGGCGGTAGGTACTTGTCGCGCGAAGGACATAATATTTGAAATCCGTTTTAAAAACTCTCGTCGGAATTCGGTACACACGCGTCTTTCGACAATATTTCATTGTTCGTTTCGAATTTTCAAACCCACCATGTGTCATTTTCGTCCGGTTTCGTAAAAAGGTTTTGCAAATTTTTGTTTGTTTCAGCACAAAGCCTTGTACGTGGCGTCCGACGAGAGCGTCAGACAGATATACTTGTCCATGTGCACACATCGGTACGACAGCTGTTTGCGGTGCGTCCACGATCCGTACTGCGGATGGGACAAACAGAGCAAGACGTGCAAGCCCTACCAGCCCGGGTAAGTGTCGACGTGGTATGACCGTCAAAATCGTGTGCGGGTTATTAATATTTTTTCCTCCGCCCCTCCCCACCCCCTCCCCGTTTCACAGCCTTCTGCAGGACGTGACGAATTCGTCGCGGAGCGTGTGCGAGAGCTCGGTGGTCAACAAGAGGCTGACAGTGACGTTCGGTCAGAGCGTGCACCTCAGCTGTTTCGTGAAAATGCCGCAAGTGCTGAAAGTGTACCCGGTCACGTGGTACCACCACAGCAAGGAGAAGGGACGCTACATGGTGTCGTTCAGGTGAAATTTACATCTATGTGATAATAATAATAATAATAATAATATTGTCGTCGTCGTCGTCGTCGTCGTCGTCAAATAATAATAATTCGGCCGCGGGCGACGACGAGGAAATATGAAATATAATATCATAAATTCAAAACTCTCCGGGGATAATATTATACAAAAGGAGAGGAGAACTACCACTTACCTACATATCGTACATTGCCCGGGGAATCGTGTCGTCGTCGCCGCCGCCGTCTTCGACGACGAGAGATACCGCGGAAATCGAATTTACATATTTTATTTTATCTGTTTCTCCGCCGCGTAAAGTGTAATATTATTATAATAATTATTGCTTAGTTGGTAGGTAGTTCTGGGGCGTGATAATTATTATTCCGCTGGCGACCGATTCCCGAACCGCCGCCGCCGCCGCGATAATGACACCCGTTTTTATGTTATTGTTATAACACAGTAGTCCTTGTCCGCACCAGGATTTTGAAATATTTTTGAGATTCTAGAAGCTAGAAGCTTTATAGTTACATAATTTCAAATTTTCGTATAGAAAAACTCCTTTTTTCATCATCATAACATTTTTCATAAAGTATAACTTTCTACGCGAGAAATCGCATCCCTTTATAGTGTTTCTGGTTGTTTTTTCAAAATTCTCAATACTTTTTCTTCCAAAAACAAGGAGGAAAAACTGCTGAAAAATTTTGGATCATTTGGCCAAATGTGACGTAAACGAGATTTTCGTGAAACTGATTTTAGTATAATTTAGCCGTAACCCCAAAAACTAGGACTAGAAACTTGAAATAATATTCATTTATAACAATAGGTAGAAGAAATATTATAGAAATATATGTAATTTGACCACTTTTAAGATAAATATAGAATTTCTTGAATTATCTTGTGTTTTGTAATGTTTTATCCGATAAAATTTAAAATTTTCGATATAATTAGTTCAAAATTTATTATAACTTCACTCGCCTTTTTTTTTTTTTTTTCTACAACTGTTCAAAGTTAGAATTTGTATGACACGAAAATCTCATTTTCTCAAATTTTTACGTTTTATTAATTTTTTTTTTTGCAATTTTTCTTGTTTTTGGGAAATTAATTGAAAATTTGGAAATATTACCTCTTTAAGTGTAACATTAAAATCAAAAAACCGATGCTAGTTTAAGGTCCCATACGTCCCGTATTTGAATGAAGCGTCCCGGTGTCCCGACAAAAAGTCCAAAATAACACTTTGGTCCCACATTTCGGATGACCCGTCCCATATGTACTTTATTTTAAATTAATTTCAAAAATCAATTATTTATTTATTTTTCATTTTAATAATGATTAATAAATAAGAATAATGTCTGATTCAAAATATGATAATATTACTAAAAACCAAATGTTTACTGAGAGTTTGTATAAATTTGTAATTACATTACCATTATTTAAATTTGTAATACAAAACTAAGTTTTAATGACTTTTTACTAGTTTCAATATTTTTTCACGTGCAAAAACTTAGTATTTATTTAAGAAGTAAAAATAAACTTTTATGCGATCAAAAATTATAAATTTCAAATTTTAAGATATACGTTGGTTTTGAGGGGCTGAGCCCTCACCCCTTCTCAATCTCTATGTAAATTAAAAGTATGATTTTAAATGTCCCGTATTTTTAATGAATAAATCTGGGGTTTATTTATTACATGTATTAGCTTTTGATTTAGATTTAGCGTTTGTTTGACTTTTAAATATTATCCATATATGTATATTAAACACTAACAAATTGTTATTTATTTAATTATTTTTGGTTTAAAAGAACCCCCGATTGAAATATTTGAATTATTTTAAAATTCATTTATTTTATTTTTATATACCTGTGTACAACAGGTTTTTGTATTTTATTGTTAAGTATTAACATTTGAACATTTTTTTTTTTCATTTTATTTCGCAGCCGGGTGGAAAAATACATTGCGACCGTCGAAGGCGGCATGGTGATCGTTGGCGCGTCCGAAGAGGACGGCGGCCGGTACGACTGTCAGTTGGCCGGCGCCCTGTTGTGCACGTTCAATCTTACGGTGGACGCGCACCGGTGCTCGCCGCCGGCCCGGACGCTGGACTACCATCGGGTGTACTCGGACTGGTGCCACGAGTTCCAAAAATACAAGAGCGCGATGAAATCTTGGGAGAAGAAACAAGCTGTAAGTATCGTGTCGTCGTCATCGCACACAATAATACGTAATAATTAGTGTTAGGGACTTATAGGAGTTTTTCAAGATTCATTAAAAAAATAGCTAAGTAATATAGAAATGCGTTTCATAAAACTAGTAGTTGGATACAGTTCTCTTTAATTTGCATATTTCACCTATTTTTCAATATTTAATTTGCGTTTTCTTGGCATAGGAAAATTTTTCCCTGAATAACTGAAAAGGTTGAATAGTATTTGATATTTTTATTTGTATTCAAATGTACGCTTAAAAAGAATAAAGATGATTAAAAACAAAAAAGAAATTTCATAAATAATAGAAGAAGAATTAATAATACATATTAAAATATATTATTATACAATACAATTTTTAAATATTTTGAGTTTTTACGGTAAAATTAATGTTTTATGAGAGGTTATTTTTGGATTTTTGCATATTTTAAGTTTTTTTTTTTTTTTTTCCAGAGCTATAAGTCTCTAGCCCTAATAACAATAATAATAAGTCATACGCGACATCGGCGGTTCAACGGCCGTGTGCGTGTGTGTATTCCACAGGTCCGTCCCCCTCCCTCTGACTGTGTCGTCTCTCGTCTCGGAATATATATACGTATATATATATGCAAAACGAGATCTCCGGTGAAAATTTATATCGATAGTCGTCGCGTGGCCTTTTCCTCTCCGTCGCGTTTTAAAATGTTTTCGGGCGCGCACGTTGTGCGAATACACACGCCGCCGCCGGCGAAAGGTATATAGATCTGTCGCTGGAATATATTAGGGGGAGGGGAAGCGGTTTTTTTTTTTTTTTCGACGAACGCTGCTGTCCGCGAAAAACTACAGCGGAAAACGTTATTTTTGGCACAAAGCGAATTTTCTTTCTCTTTCTTTTTTCTTATATTCGCGTAAAGCGATATATATATACGCGTATATACTTATCGAACGCTGTAATCTAATTGTTCTCTCACCCCGGGGGCGCGCGCGCGCGTATTTAAGGCGAATTATTTAAATTATTATTCTTCTCGGCGTTTAATAACGTTTAAAGTTATATAAAACGATGTTTTTATTATGAGACGACGGTAAATCAAATTTCAAAGGGGTCCCGGAAACCTTAATAACACCACTGGCCAAAAAGACGACAGCAGCGCTCGCGCACAGTGCCTGCAGTGACTCTGCTCGCCCCCCCCTCCCCTGCGGAGTAAACGTTATGATGGAATCCGTCGAAAACTTTTATACATAGTTATTTTTAATCGAAAACGATTCGTCACGATCGAAAAAGTTTTCGAAAATATTCAATACTATTACGAGTTCAACGTTTAGTCCAAAGACATTGCAAAATCATTATTCGTTAGGTTATAAATTATGAGTACATAGGTATGATTACACAATAACTCTGATAACTCTCGTCCGCACGAACAATGGTGTAATTTCGAAAAGGATAAAAGAGATTGACCACATCACAAAGCATTTTTTAGGTTCTGAGTGAAATGAATAATATTTTAGTGTATAACTTGTAGTGGAAGTTTTTCGGAATCCCCATAGAGATCAAGGACGGTATCTAAATGACACTTTAAACCAATTTTTAACATCTTCAATAGCTACCAAACACTTGAATAAATATCTAAATCAACTAAATTTTTATGAAATCACTTTTTGAGATAAACATTAATTTCGATAATAATACGTAGTGTTGAATACATGTAATTCCAAGTGCTAGAAACATAAACTTTTTGGGCTTAATATATTACGTAAACAATGTTTTGTAACTACAAAAAAAAAACTTCAATACTGGAAATATATTGTATTGGTAAAGCTTGTTTCTAATACAATTTTAAATATTGAGTCCGGCAAAAAAATATTTTAACACACAGATACACCACATATTTTTTTTACTCACATTCAATTTTAGAAGATTTTAACTGAACACAATCAATTTCATAAAAATCGACATGGAAAAATAATTTAATTATCTTTTATACGCGTATGCGTTAATAATGATTTTATCAAAACTGATTATTTTCAGTCGAACTGGTCTTTTAACAACTATTAGTTTTAAATTCAGTAAAAATGTTTTTTTACAATAAAATCTAAAATCTTAAGGAAAAAAAGCCGGACATACTTCGCACGACGGGTGGTATTCTCTTGACGGGCGTATTAAATTTTAAAGAAACGATAAATCATTTCTTCAGTAAAACGATTCTGAACGAAGGAAGTAATATAAGAAAAAAAATGTCCAAAATTTTTTTTCACATTTTCAAAATTTTCTTGGGCCAAAATCTTTTTTTATAGGATTTTCTATCTATGTTTAAATTTTCATAAAATTCTGATCAAAAAATAATGGTTTTCGAGTCGTTTTTGTCGAATTTTGGGTAGTTTTTTCCAAAAAAAACATTGAAGAATTGAAAAATTCAAAAAATGACCTCTCTAAAGTACAATCTAGAGGCGAATCGGGTTTCAAAAAGTTATTGATCGAAACTTTTGGACAAGAATTTCCATACGAAAAGTTGTACACAGAAAAAAAAAATAACAAACATCATTGTAAAAACTTCACTTCGTTCAGAATCTAAAAAATAATGTCTATCTCTCTATTCATCACGCACACAATTATTCACGTATAACGTGTAAATCTCTAATAATTATGCCACTGCGCACGATTATAATATAATAATATATTAATTGTGTACATTGTACGAGAGTTTACCTGCGCTTAATAATCGTGTTTATTCGCTGAGTACTCACGCGTATAATATATTTGGTATTATACGTGCCACGAATATTATAGAACAGCGAGACTTAACCACCGAATCTTAGGATTTTCATCGCCGACCGAATTAAGATCGAGTTCGGTCGAGTAAGTAAGTTATGAAGGGAGAGTTGTTAGTAACTACCTAAGCGATAATTGTTATACCGAAGATTCTATGACTCTAAATATCATGTTATACACTACAAGAAACTTATTAGAAATTATGTGAATTTTAAAACATAATAATATGCTTTTATTTATTATTTTATCTTATTTGTAATTAAAAAAAAAAAAAAAAAACGCAAATAATAGGCATTTTCTTTGTACATGAATACAACCTATCATATAAAATTATTGAGAACAATATAAGTCCCGAAAAGTCATACAAAAATATTATCAAAATAATGTTTTGCCCTTACAAAGAATTATAATTTGTAATAATCATAATATATAAGTTAATTCGAAATAATAGTCTTTAATGTACAGTAAGGGATTTGGGGGAACAAATATTCTCATACTGGCTCTTAGTAACCTTACTGACATTAAATATATCATTATTTATTAAATAAGTGCCCTCTTTAATTGCCTCACTTGCAAATTGAAAAAGAGATTTTCGTTTCAACTCATCAACTCTCGAAGTTTATATAATACACAGTGTGCAAAGTGTACACTGTAATATAATATTTAATGAAGTGAATTAGCATAATAATATGTTCGTCGTCGTAAAACTCACCACTTCGTTGTATAATCTAAAGTTTAAATGTTTATATCTTTAAAACTATTTATTCAAAAAGAGAAACTTAAATAACAAAATGATTAAAAAGAAAAAAAAAAAATACTAAAAATTCACCGAGATAAAAATAGGGTAAAATCTAATCTAAATTTTCGAGCAAATGCAGAATGATAAAGTAATTACCTAATTCGTTCTGACTTAAATAATAATTATATAACAATATCTCTCCGTTATAATTTACATTATTACTTTACTTCCTTCCACCCACCCCCCCCCCGCTTTGATGTTATCGTAATAATCATATTATTATTAAAATAATAATGATGATAGCATTAATATATTATAATATTTTGTTATTTATATCATTTTAATATGTGTGGATGTTATTGTTGCAGCAATGTAGCAGCTCAAGACAAAACGAGACCACGATCGCCCAGGGTCTTCTGTCAAACGAATTAAACGCAAGCCCGACTCTATAAGAAGGATCATAATATAATATAATATAATGATGTAAATATATTATGCTCTCGCCGCTGCCATCAACAGCCTCCCCCAGCCCGCCCCCCGTGTATACTTACCACCGTCATCACTGTCATTTCACTAACACCACCACCGCCACAGCCACCACCACCGCCACCGCCACCAACACCACGACAATCGACGCCGCCGAAGTTGGAAAAAAAAAGATAAAAGAAACAACGAAAATTTGAATAAGGTGAAAACTTATTGCCCCCATATCGCGTCGTTGTATTCGTCGTTAAATTTATATAATAATGTATTATGTATAATATATACGTATAGTATCTTAAGACGATTTTTTTTTTTTCTAATGCAGATTTGTATACTTACATATATATTATATAGTAACAATATATGTAATGTACTTTTTAATACTTAGAATATATTAATATAATGTACAGACTGCCTAAGCTTTAAATTATAACTGACGGACAGGCGACGCGATACCTACATAAAATTTTTTTTTTTTTTTAAACGATATATACATATTTTATCTACAATCTTCTGTGATAATGTAGCTGTTAGAATATATTATTATATTATTATTATTATTATTATTATTATTTTTTTTTTTTGATAAATATATGGAAATAATAATAATATGTTATACTACCTAATAATTAGACATAATATTATAATAGAGTGAGCTTCATTCTATTTTTATTTTATTTTTTCCGTTACTATTTTCCGTTTCATTATACATGTATGTGTATATTTTACTATTATTTTTTTATTTTTCGTGCGTGGCTCTTTATTATATATATATATATATATTATATATATATACATAATATAACAGTTATGGTGCTTCATAATAGCAATACACGGTCGTGACGTTTACAAAAAAAAAACATAATATAACATTAGTTATAAGTGCGTAGGACCTATATCATGATTATTTTATTTTTTGTATCATTTTATTACTATTATTATTATTATTATTATTATTACTATTATTTTTATTATAATTATATTATAATATTATATTTGTTTCGACAATAAGACTCAGTTATCACTATAATAATAATGTATTATTATCCCCCACTCTTAGCGTAATACAATCAAATTTGTATTTTTTAGTAATATTATTAGTTTGTTAAAGGTATTTTTCCGTTCACTCGAGTAATTATTGTACTTAAATTGTAATGATTTGTATAAATTATTATCGTTTCTGACATTATGATTGGAGCTTTAAGCAAGCTCAATATATTTTTTAAAATAAAATTTGAAAAAAAAAAAAAACGGTTAGCACCATACAAACTACCCCTAATTTTTATGGCTACACTGCGTAGCACTTAGACCTAGCAAACAAAAACGCTTGGGCACTCCCTATATGCTAAATTTATTAAATATACTTACATCAAAAAAAAAAAAAAAAAAAAAAAAAAAAAAAAGGAATAAAAATATGTTTAATTTCAACTCTACCCCAATTTAAATTTTAAAATGTAAAAAATAATATTTTATCATGTGCAGAAATTTTAACTTACATGAGTCTTACCTTTTATAGTTTCATCATATCTTCTATAATAATATGTCTTTTCTTCGAAATTCCATCCATAAAAATAATATATAATATAATATTGTGCATACATACTTACATGAACATAATATTATGATTATGTATAATGTATCACTGTATGTATGTAAACGATATTATATTTGTTTCACGTTCGATTTTTTAGAAGCTACGGATTTTTCTATACTGTAAATACAATTTGTTTAAAAATACTTGTTAAAAAATATTTTATAACTTTAAGACAAGTCATATTGTTGTAAATTTTTTTTTTTTTTAGTAATTTAAGATTATTGTATTAAACAGTAATATTATTTTAAGTAACATGTACGTAAGACTAATTAGAATTTTTTTTTTTTGTAACAAAAAATATGTTTAGCAAGAAAACACAATAATATTTTTTTTCAAAAAAAAAAAAATACTACGTGCGTTATTTTTTTAACAATTCTTTGAAATTTTTAACACGAAAAATTCTCGAAGCAAACGTCATTAAAGTATTGACAATTTGATATTAAATACTATTTGTGCTGTGTTCGATTAAGGCTACCATTTAGTGTCCGTACTTTCTTCCAGTTTTTTTTCAGTCTTACCCTTGTAAAATGTTTAATTCTTCGTCTATAGGAAATTTTATTACACCAAAATATTCGCAATGAAATTTCCTATCTAGACACGAAATTTCAAAACAATCGGTTTGGCCAATTTTCTTATATGTACGTTTAAGTGCGTGATTTTAGGTAAAACTAACGAATTTAGTCGAAATTCTAACTTCAAACGGTTATAAAAAAAAAAATAATTGACTAACGATTTTTGAGATTTTTTCACGTCAAGTAGACATATTATCATGTCAGTGAGATTTATTTTCAAGTTTTAATATCAAAAATGAAACATTTTATTACATAAAAACTAACAAAAAATTAGAAATTTCAGAAATGCTGCACTTAACTCAAAATTGATCAAATATTTTTGAAATTTTTATGAAATTTTCTCGTGACTCTTTTTAGTGGTTGGTGAAAATTTCAAGTCCTTTGCTGCATTATTTTAGAAATTATGTCAAAAAGTAATTTTCAATTTTACGGAAATTGCGGTAATTGCGTATTTTGCCATTTTTTGAAAATTTTTTTTCAGTTTTTTCGCATTTTTAAAAAAAATATTAAGAAATTTGAAAAATGACCTCTCAAAAGTATCATCTGGGTTCGATTTTAGATCTCTAAAGTTATTGATCGAAACTTTTGGACCAATAGTTCTCAGAGGAAAAAAAATAAAAAATAAACATAAAAATCCCTTATTAATACGCTTATGTTTATGCTTATGCGTGTTAATTTTCGTTGTAAACGAGCACGGGACGTTACTGCAGCAGCCAGGCATGTAGCCAGGGGAGGGGTTCATGGGGTCCGAACCCCCTCCGAAATATCATCGATTTGTATTTGTATATCTAGTAATTAATCACCTATATGTTATAGAACAAATTATCAAATGATATGGTAAGCACGCACATAAATATATATTATATATAAATACTCTACTACTCTAATAAAAACTAAACCACGTGTATCAAAAATCACACCCAAGTGGTATTTAGAGAGGTCATTTTTCAAAATTCAAAATTCTCAATAATTTTTTAAAAACGAGAAGAACCGATGGAAAAATTGAGTAAAATCAGAAAATTAGGCTGTAAATAATATTTTCATAAAATCGATTTTATTAATTTCACCATAACTTCGAAACTTTTGAACTAAAAACATAAAATCTTCATCGAAATGTGATTATTTTTTGGTTAATTGTAGTATTTTGGAATAAACTTTTGTTTTGTCAGGTTTTATCTAATAAAATGTTTAAATCTTGATATTATTAACTAAAAATGTAACACAAACTTACTCGCATATATTATGTTTAATTAATCTGAAAAAATCTCGAAAATCTAAAATAACGATTTATTTTTTAATAGTTTCAAAACATTTAAAATTTAAATTGCACTAATATTTTCTATTACCATATTTTGATCCATTACGTGTTTTTATACACCAGGTTTAATGTTCATGAAAACTGGTCATCTAAATAATTTTTTTATAACTGTTTAAATTTTAGAATTACAGTTCAAATAACGTTGATTAATCATGCAAATAATGGCAGATTTCTCTTCCTTTTATTTCATTTTATTACATATCACTATACCAGTACCTATAATTATATAAAAGTTAATTTATATTGACATTTTTGTTAAAATCAGTCGTGGCAATATTTAATCGCAAGGGATTTAAAATTCAAAATACGTAAAATTATTCATTTTCTCCAATATGTATTTAAACGGACACCGATTATTCTGTTATTATCAATTCCAAAAGTAATATTTTTGAAATCATGAAAATGTAAACAAAACAAATTGTTAAGCATATTCAATATAAAATTAACAAAGATTATGTTTATAACTAACTGAAGGTTCACTCAGAATCGTTTTATTGAAAAAATTACTTACCGTTCCTTTAAAACCTAACACACGCCCATCAAGAGTATCCCCCCCCCCACAAGGTGCGAAGTGTGTCCCCTCCCTTTTTTTTTCTTTTAACTGGACCCCCTCCGAAATAAAATCCTGGCTACGTCTCTGGCAGCAGCAGCCGCAGCCTTCTCCTCCGCCGCCGCCGCCGCCGCCGCCCTGCCGAGGCGATTTTCTTTTTTCGTTTTTCGCGGAATTCTCCTTATTCGAAATATATTTATATTCAGCAACCATTATTTTCCCGATTCGATCACTGCGTGACACGACAACGACAATAAATTCAAACGCCAAAACACCGCATAATAATATATTATTACCATAGACTACGTGTGTGTTTATTTATTTTTCCTCCCATGAATATCTCGGCGACGACGACGACGACGACGACGTATTTTTTACAATAAAATATGTACCTGTGTTGTATATATTATTGTTCGCGGTCGGGAAATAGGTGTTTATACCCGCTCGTATCGGGCAGAAAAAATAATAATAATAATAATAATAATGTATAATATATACGTTTTAAATTCTACGGAAAACGGAATTAAACACACACACGTATATAAACGTCGCACAAAACTTGCGCCCTAAGTCGCGTGACACAATGTATTATTATTATAATACGTCATAGTCGTAGGTAGGGGAGGGTGGAGGTTTTAGGGGTTTAAACCTCCCATTGTCAAAACCCTTAATCGAAAAAATTTGCTATTTTCACAAGATGAAACGTGCACGTTTTTTAAAACATTAATAACAGATTTTTTTTTTTTTTTTGTTTATAAAAAACGTATTTTCAAAATTCTAATTTTAGTATCAAACATTAATAAGATTCAATTGTAAATATATACTTACTTATAACTTATTATTTAGTACTGTATTATAATCACTCGCTTCACTTTTTTCCGTTTTAAAATATCCAATAGGTAGTTCGAAAAAAATTTTCACTGTACTTACCTATCCATATTTTGGTAATTTATGTAAACATTTTTCAGAATTTATTATGTTGTACATATTATGTAAAATATTTTATAAACGCGACGCATCATTGGTAGTGAATTTATTGCTTGTCTATACGACATAAGTCCACCGACAGTGGTCGAAGTGGGGAGGAACGCCATCCCTCTACTTCTTTTCGTCAGCATTTTACATCCCTCCACTTGTTTTGTTGAAAATTTTTCATCCGTATTGGATTTTGAAAAATTAATTGATTTTTGTCGTAAAAACAGCGAAAGTTTACAAATAACTTTTTTCTTATATT
This sequence comes from Stegophylla sp. TES_Ste_2020, assembly GCA_025469315.1. Taxonomy (NCBI): domain Eukaryota; kingdom Metazoa; phylum Arthropoda; class Insecta; order Hemiptera; family Aphididae; genus Stegophylla; species Stegophylla sp. TES_Ste_2020. Next base: position 33,198 of record JAIPRM010000585.1, read on the forward strand.
TGTTAGGTTAGCATAAACGAAAACATTTACAAATTTTCAGTCTGTAAACTCGTGTTGAAAATGCAATTTTTTCAATGATTTAAAAAGATACTTTCTGTTAAAAGTACCTAGTATATTATATATATTTTTCATTGTAGTTTTTCTAATCAGTAGTTAGAATTGGATTAGAATTATATAGAAATTGATTATTTAAAATAGGTTTTATTCGGTTTATCTAAGCATTCATTTTGATTTTTTTTTTTTATACAAATCTAAAATTTAAGAACAACAGGGTTGGTTTCATCCCCCCAATTATTATAATCCACTTCGACCACCGACCACCGATAGCAGTATTATTTGCTACAGAAATATTCACACAATACGTGATCAAAAATAGCCGGACTTACTTCGCACGACGAGCATATTCTTCGCATTTCGGATGTGAAGCTCTTGGTGGGTGTATTAAATTTAAAAGAAACAAAAAATCATTTTTTCAACAAGACAATTCTGAACGAAAGAAGTAAATTATCATAAAGAACAATAATAATCCGTCATTTTCAACACAATCGCCAAAAGTATCCGACCCGAAGAGCGAAAAATATCCGTGGTGCGAAGTATGTCCGGCTTACTTGTCTATACTTTATTTTACTTTTTTTTTATCTAATATACAAAGAAAAATTAATAAATCAGAAAAAAAAATGTTAGAAAAATGTGCAAAATTTTTTTTTCACATTTTCAACATTTTCTTGCGCCAAAATCTTTCTTGTTATATTATTTTCTATTTATGTTTAAATTTTCTTAAAATTTGGGAAAAACTTTCCAAAATTTGACAAAACTATTATTTTTTTCAAAATAAACAACATGGAAACATAAATAATATAGACAGTCTGTAATATAAAAAATATTTTGGCGCAAGAAAATTTTGAAAACACTTCTTTTTCTCATCAATATTCTTTTCTTTTCCCAGTTAATAGTATAATATAATACATGGAAAAGTAAAAATAATTTTTACTGTTGTCATAATAACAAATTTATAATTGTTAAGTAAAATTATCTTGAATAAACTGACGCTCCTCTCAGAATCGTCTTATTAACCCCCCCCCCCCCCCGATTTATTATTAAGTACGACCCTGATTTTTACTAGAAATAAATCTATCTAACTTCAATCAGTACGATTTATGTAGTGAAGCAACAACATTTTATGAAACCAGATTTGAATTTTGCGTAAAATATATATAAATGTAAATAAATACTTTGTTGAATCATTAATAATATATTCTGCATACATTATATATATATATATATGTATATTTTTAATTCTGAGTGGATCGAAGAATTAAATACACAGACAACAGGTTTTAATTTTTCTTAGTGACTATATTATATTTACTTACATCTCAAAACCTCTTTTAGTTGATTATTTTATTATTTTTTTTTTTTATTAAATAAATTTCTTAAAATTTAAGAAACAAATTTTGATGATAACTTTAATGATATGGTGATTGCAGCATACCTTCTATAAATAATATATAATTTACTGATATGTTGTACTATATTGACCTATCCACCCAAAAACAATTCTTATGTTTAAATAATAATTAATGGGAGATGTTAAAAATAATTATTGATTAAAAATTAAAAATTATGTAAACTAACAGGCTTGTCAATGAATGCCATATTGAATTTCAATCCTTAGCAACCATATATATTATTTTTTGTTTTTTTGCAACAACTAAACAAAATAGTTTTATAATATTTAGTTTTCATTATTTCATACATCAATACAGCATAAAAACATATATAGCTTTACTGATGGTTACTGGATCTTACATAACATGAAAATTAACAGTTGAATAGAAGTAAGTGCATTTATCTAGAACACAATTACAACTTTTTCACAGGCATATAAATATATTATTAACCATTTATCACATTCATTTTTTTTTTTTTTTTTTAAATTTTAAATTAATAAACAACTTAATTAACTAATATCTATAAAATAATAGTAGCATAGTAGAAAAAACATACAAGTACACTCCAACAATTAGAACAAAACGTATATACATACAATTATTCAATATAATAACTCACAAACGATTAAAACATTACCAATATTAATAAAACAACGAAAATATTAAAATTAAATTTCAATGATATATTAATTACAATAACAAAAGTTGTGAAAATTCTAAACATAGTAAGGAAAATATAAGCCCACAGTTATTAGTAGTTTACAATATAATTATTGATCACAACTGTAATCAATACACATTGTACAAGTAATTATAGAATTTAACATATATGATATTACAACATTTTACTAATGTCATAGTGAATTTATAATAATAAAAAAAAAATATATATATATGTATAATATGTTTCTCAGTCTCTTATTATTTTATATCCAAAGTAACTACTTTTTTGAGTAGCATGCATTCTTTCGTGATTGGCAACAGCTGAAGCGCTTTTAAGTTCCATACCACAATAACTGCACTGGAAATTCATTGTACCTTTCGTCTTGGTATGATAGAAATTGTAATGGACCTTGGCCCTGTCTTCCATTAGAAACATTTTACTACACACGCCACACCTATACCTCTTTGGTAAATCATCGTGTTGTATCTCATCATGGTCCAACAAATCACAGAATCTTGAGAAAGTCTTATTACATAAATGACACACATATGGTGACCGTTTAGGAGTCCTTGACACTGTAGGCTCTACAGAATCATGTTTATCTTTTTTAGTTGGGTGAGTTTTTCTCACGTGTTCCTGCAAATCATTTACTGTGAGGAATATTTTGTTACATTTGTTGCACTCAGTTTTTTTATTCAGATCGCGATGTCTGGACACTGAATGTTCTTTTAAAAGTACAAATTCATCGAATGTAGCACTGCAGTAATAACATTGGAATTTATCATCCCCGTCTTCTGAGGTAGGCGTTTCATTAAATTCTTCATAATTAATCTGAAAGAAATTTATTAATTTTAAAAACTGGTAAAAATAAACTTTGAATTTAAGTGAAACCAAGAACAAATGAATAATACCATTATATCTATAAAAAAAATAATAATTAAACCAATGAAAAACATAAAACAAAAATTATTTAAGAAGTTGAAAAACAGTTTCTAGACGTGATAATTTTAATAAAAGTTGGATTGATAAATAATTTCAACATACTTTAAAATTTATAGTTCAAATAACAGTTATTACAATAATGGCAGATTTTTTTACCTTATTATTACCTAATATTAAATTTTATTATTTACAAGTTTAATCATTTATATAGGTAGGTCAATTATTTATACTTATTTATGCTTTTGTTAAGATCAATTATTGCAATTTTTAATCATCAACTTCAAAACACAGCTAAATTAATTATGTTTTTATTCCTAGAGATACCTATTCTTAAATTAATATTACATAAATCTTAAAAATATCAATTATTATAATCGACAAATTATGAATGTAATGGAAATATGTAACAATCTTTAAGCATACTCAATATAATACTGACAATTATTGTTGTCTATAATTAACTAAAGCTCAGAATTGTTTTATTGAAGAAATTATATATCACTTTTATAAAAGTCAACACACCTACCAAGAGTTTCCTAGCCTAAGGATAAAGGACAAAGTATGTCTGGCTTTTTTGTTATATATTTTTGATAACAATTTCAATATTTTTTAATTTCAAATTTATATTATCTTACTGACTTAAAAAAAAAAAAAAAAAAATCAAGAATTTACCTACCTAATTGTAATTGTAACTGTATTTGTCTTAAAATAATTTTATGTTTAACATCAATAGGGAAAATGATTTACAAATCACAATTATAACAAATGAGTAGTAAATTTAAATGATGTTTATATACCAATTATTTAAGTTTTTCATTTTATCGTAAATACCTCTATATTTTTTACCTTTTGAGGAGAATACTTGTTATTTATTGTCTCAAAATAATTATCATATTGAAAACTATCTTCATCATCAACAAATGTAGACTGAATATATTCCATGGTTTCATCTCTGTTCTTAGGTTTAGTATTAAAATCCACAATTTCTTGATGAATTTCGCTGACATGCATAAATAGCTCGAATTCACTTGGAAAATATTTATCACAAAATAAACAGCAATGGTAGTATTCTTTATCAATGAGATCCATATTGTGATTGTCCACAGTTGTGACTGACTGTAAACAATATAATATATAAAATATATTGTAATATATGGGTATAAGACTGGAATTTCGAATTTTGATATCAATCAACAAACCTCAACACATACTTCGTTTTCAATGACACTCGAGCCCGATTCGATTTCTTTGAGCGCCTCTTCACTCTGTTTCTTGAACATCACCCAGTCTTGAACGTGGTCATAGCATTCGTTGCATATGTGCTTTGGACCCACAGAGTCTTGCGTTATCTACGTGTCAAAAGCATGCAGGTAACAATAACATTAAAAAAAAAATAAATAATAAAATATTATATGGCAACGATCCCTGTGGACGAGACATACCTTGATTTGCAAACAGTTCATCACGTCCTTGGCAAGGTCCGGATCGGAAGCCATAAAAATGGGAAACGACGATTGCGAGTGTCGCAGACAGAATCTGCAAAACAACAATTCGTCGGTGTCGGTGTCCATCATCGCTATCCGAACGCCGCACGGGTACACACTCAGCAAACGGGACCACCGACGTTTACACTGTAGTTGATGACGATAGAGAACGGACGTCGACGGAACGGACAGAAGTATAGACTCTATTATTAAAGATCTAAGGCTAGAACTTGGAAAAGTGGGAACACAAACGTCGTCGTAAATCACTATCGAATATTATCCATAACTCATAAGCATCGAGCGGCGTAATCTGGGTTTGACAGAACCCTCCCCACCTTCCGGTCGTTATCAGCGAAATTTACGAGACACCCTGGAGAAAATAGTGGTTGACGGGAAATTTCACATTTTTGATCCGTTTGCAACTAGTCGATATTGTAAGTTCTATGGTTGCAACCCACTGAAAAATATTTTATCACGACCAGTCGCGATGTAAGCATTGGCAGCACTGGATTTGCACTTTTCGAGATAATCCTTATCGCTGCTTTTGATTCATTCATTTTTTTTTTTCCGTTCCTCAGTAATAGGTTCATTCCTGTTACTTTTATTTCGTATAATTTTCCATTTCCGTCCGTCCCCCACATTTTCGGCATCCGAGTATCAGACACCAAGAGACAGAGCCGATCCGTGGCTCAGTACTTACCTGCCAAATACCATCACGAATCGCACGTCCAAAGGACGATGATCATTTGGACACGATGAACTCAAGTGAGTGCACGTCACTACTAACAATATTATTATTACGCTTTTGTTGTTAATAATCTAACTGCGACCGTCTCAACGGTGACGGTTCGAGGTGTAATGGGTTGCAGAGATAAAAATTTTCGCGCAAGCAGGGTTCTGATATCCTGCTTTCTGATCGTTTATTTATTATTGTTAATCACCACCCATGGGCTACCGTCTCTCTGCCGAGGAAATTGAAAGTCAAACAGACGAAGCGGTGTGTTGTTGTAGTTGTTGCATTTTCCCAACTGAGGTTTCTTATTTTCTTTACGCTATTCTCGTGTATCTCAAAGCTGTGGTGGATCCCTTATGTCTGTTTTGTAACTGTTCTCTTAACACGCCATCAGCCATTTAAATCTTGTCCATACAAAGCTTTCTGCATATGTACTGATCTATTATTTATCATGTTATAAAGGTACACATTAGTTGATGACCACATTTAATTTCTGTATAAATGATTAATCAATAAACCCAGAACAATGTTCTGTACTATGTCAAAGTAACATTGCAAGATGTACTATACCTAGTTATAATTAAACTTTTCTTCGATTTTAATTTATATTAATATCAGCTGTCATATTCTTGTTGGTAACACATTTATAGTGATATGATTCAAAAGGTAATTGAAGAATATTTTGGTTTAGATAATCCATAAGGTACATAAAGATAATAACCATAAACATAATATAAATTATTTGTCTATGATTATAACCCATAAGATGTAATTACATTTTGAATTGAATCAATAGGTTGTTGTAATTTTATTTCAATAGAAAAATTTTATTATGTTTGCTTTTTTAATCCAACCTAAAGTCAACACAAATTTATTGTCATTCTCGTGAATTTAAAATTCTTAAGCTCTTTTTAATTAGATGTCGTATCAATGAGATAGTTATTAATTTAAGTATTATTTGGCTCTTAATTTTCTGTATAATCATTAAGTATATATTTAGTCAATTTTAAGAGGAGAAATCAATCCCCTGTTATTTTTAAATGCATCATATAATATTATGATAATTGCCTACTAAGAATTTTAAGATTCTGAACAAAGTGAAGAAGCTAGTGTTTTTATAATGATGTTTATTTTTTTTTCTGAGAACACTTTTTCAAATGAATCTATTTATCCAAAAGTCTCAATTACCAACTTTATCAAACTGGATTTGGCTCTAGTTAGTATTTTAGAGAGATCATTTTTTGAATTTCTCAATTCTTCATTTTGACAATAAAAACTCAGAAACCATTATTTTTTGATCCAAAGTGTATGAAAAATTAAACATGGATAGACAACAATATGAAATATATTTTTACGCAAAAAAATTTGGAAAATGTAAACAAAAAATTATTTTTCTAACACTTTTTTTATCATTAATTATTTTTTTCCTTTTCTTTATTTATTAGGTAAAAAAAAAGTAAAGTAAATTAAAGTATAGACAAGAATGAAGAAAGCCAGACATACTTTGCACCAGGGATATTCTTCATTCTTCGGGTCAGATACTCTTGGTAGGTATGTTGAAAATGACGACTGTCATTGTTCTTTATATGATTAACTTACTTTATTCAGAATCATTTTATTGAAGAAATAATTTATCATTTCTTTAAAATTTTACACACTTACCAACCACCAAGAGTATCTGACCCGAGGAGTGAAGTATGTCCGGCTTTTTATTATTATAGTTTTAGATTTTGAATGAAGAATATATAAATTACACAATGATAGATAATTAATTAACTAATTTTAGATTCTGTAGATTCTGGGTGGAGCGAAGAAGCTAGTGTTTTTACAATGATGTTTTATTTTTGTTTAATTTTTGCATAGGAATACTTGTCCAAAATTTTCGACCAGTCACCACTTTTTGAATCAGAATTATTCACTAGAATGTTCTTGTGGAAGGTTATTTTTCAAAATTTTCAATTGTTTTTCCAGTATTAAGGAACTACTCAAAATTTGACAAAAACGCCTATAAATCTTTTTTTAATCCAAACTTTATAAATATTTAAATATAGGTAAACATTAATATAAAAATGTTTAATATGTGAAAAAATTATTTTTCAAACTACAAATTATTGTTCTCGGGTAATAGTGAGGTACAACACTGATTGAGTAAAAAATAAAAAAATAAATTGTAATATTTTATAAAATATAATTTTTAAGTTAAATTGTTTTGTTTAAACTGAAGCTCTGCTCAAATTTATCTAGCCTATTAAAAAAATGATTTATTTTTTCTTTAAAATTTAATACACCTACCAAGTTTCACTTGAGGAGCATAGAATACCCATGATTTGAAGTATGTTCAAATTTTCATGTATTGAAGTTATTGTAGGTATCATTTAGAGTAGTAAAACTCTCCCACTGATTTTAGTTAAGTACCTAGTTGTAAATCTAATATTAATGGAACTAAATATTTGAAATTTTCACCGTATTTTGTTTTTGAAAAATTGGATCACCAAGATTATACCTAAATACATACATTTTTAGAATTAAACTTGTTTTTCAAAAAAAATTAAATATTGAATCCAATAAAAATTTGTTTTATCTTAAAGATTTCCCCAGATGTTTTTCTCTTCATAATGGAAATTTTATTTAGGTTAATTATTTTTACATAATATGTTTGAAATTAGAATTATGGGTAAAATTACCAAAAATATATGACACAATTTTTGCTTATAATATTTGCCAATGTTAGGTAGGTTAAATGGAGCTAACTTTGTTTTTTTGTGGAATCATTGACTAAATTTAGTTATACCTTAGGGTGTGGGTTGGTACTTTAATCGCCCCCTCTTGAAAATTTAATAAAATATGTCAACATAATAAAGATGGAAACTTCTTTCCTATTTTGGTAATGACTGAAATGTTGGCATCTCTAGTTCCATATATGTAAATAGTAAAATTATATTCAAGAACCTTGATAAAAGCATAAACTAATTATGTAGTACCTCTCATTTGAAATGATTTATTCATTCATTATTTAATTATTTTAGTGTTAACCCATAGAATGTTGTATTATATACAGTACATGTTATTAAGTTAAATGTTTATCAATTTTAGATATTTGTATGCTTCTTTTAGTTCAAAGATCAATATAATATATATACCTTAAATTGAAATTTAATTGTATTCATTTATACCTATGATATGTTAATTAATAGTCTAACATTCCCTACTGTAACCCATTAGCTGTTCAAGGAGTTAAAATTGTACGGTGTTCATAATTAAAATACGAGTTAAAATATAGTTAAGTAGGTAGCTTGTTATTTGATTAAATTAATTAAGTATTTATAATTATTATCTTTAATCCTAAAAATTTATTAATATTGAATTTGGTGGGTACATACTGATTTAATTATTGTGTGTCGACTAAAAATTGCTTTGTATGTAATTAACTGAACTCAAATACATTTTTCAATTCCCTTTTATAGTTTAATATTCAAATAATTTTCATATGCCCTAACTAAATAATAATTAAATGAGACCACAATATTTTATACCCACACATAATTTCCTTTTATACATTTTGCTTTGATTTGATTATTTAAATGTAGGTTGTTACTATTATAGACACTTTAATTTTAGATTCTGAATGAAGTGAAGAAGCTTATGTTTTTACAATGATGTTTATTTATTTATTTATTTTTCTTCTTCTGTGAACACTTTTGTATAGAAATACTTGTCCAAAAGTTTCAATCAGTAACTTTATAGATCCAAAATTGAACCCAGATGGTACTTTAAAGAGGTCATTTTTCAAATTTCTCAATATTTTTTAAACGCAAAAAAAATGTTAAACATTGACAAAAAACGGCAAAATTTGCAATTGTCAGAATTTTCGTAAAATTTAAAATTGCTTTTTAACATAACTTAAAAGATAATGCAGCTAGAAACTTGAAACTTTCACCATCTACTAAAGATGGTCACGAAAACATTTTATAAAAATTTCCAAAAAGTTTTGATCAATTTTGAGTTAAGTAACAGAATTTTGAAAATTTCGGAAATTTTGCATTTTTTGTTAGTTTTTATGTAATACAATTTTTGATTTTTGATATTAAAACTTAAAAATTTAATATGATCTCACTGACATATATGTCTAAATTGACCTGAAAAATCTCTAAAATTGTTAGTCAACATTTTTTTTATACCCGTTTGAAGTTAGAATTTCGACGAAATTCGTTAGTTTTACCTAAAATTACGCACTTTAATATACATAAAAGGAGATTTTGAAACTTGGTGCCTAGATAGAGAATTTCATTGCGAATATTTTGGTGTAATAAAATTTTGAGCAAACTAAGTATTAAATATTTTATAAGGGTTTGAATAAAAAAAAATCGGATAAAATACAGACAGATATTACAAAATATCTAAAGATAAACATTTGGTTACTGAAGGTTGATAATGTTTTATTGCATCTTATGTATTTTTCGACGCTGAATATGATGGTGTAAATTAAAATCCACGTGCAACAATAGTTTTCTAATTATTTTATTTTATTTTATTTTGAAAATTCAATATTTTCGGTTATTACACTAAATACCTACTATTTCACCTACAAGGTCAAGTGATATAAAGTGATGCAATGGTAATTCAACCGGCAATAAAAATACTTTTTTAGATATAATGTGTTAGCACTTCATACATATTTTGATAAATATTTTTGGGGAGAGAGAGTATTTTGGTGAGTCCTCAATAATATGTTTTTTTAAACTTATATTTAGTAGTAATGAATCAAAACAAAATTAGGAAGGATAAACTTATGTCTTTTAAATCTTTTTTTGATCAAAGGATTAACTTGTTTTTATTTTTTGCTTCCCCCCAAAAAAATATAAGTTGATCAAATTTATATGACATTTCAATGTGCATATTATACTATGTTCCTAATAAAATTAGTTGGTACAATAGTTGAAAAAAAATGACTAGTATAGTTTTGAAATTCCACAAATAATGTTGATTATTACTAAAATATTCAGATACCTGCTTATTGTTAAATATGTATTTTAATTATGGAGCCAAAATACAAATTATTGAAATTGATGTAAAATTTAAAAAAAAATCTAGTGTAAATTATTTTTTGGACTAATAATTATTTAATACTAAATCAGTTCTTTTTTGGTCCACTTTTGACTCTTATAGCGTAAATTACTGAAATAAGCTTTCTTCATTTTATAATGTCAGCCGTTTCCTATTTATTATAATTACACAGAGGCATATAAACAATTATTGCTAAAAGTTTAATTTCATAATATTTGTGTAGTTTATTTATTTTTCCTCATATTTGCATGAATTTTCAATATTTTTCAACACAGTTTTTAAATTGTTGTGAATACGTGTAAGTGAATGTTGCATATATGTATTTAATTTAAAAGCAAAACTATTTTCTGAAGAACACCTGCTAAAAGTGAATAATAGTAATTACCTATGTATGTTTACTGTGTTGAATAGGTATACCTATACAATATTTAGTATAAATACAGTAATAACATAAAAACAATTTAGTATAAAACATTGTAGTAATATGTACTTACTTAATATTAACTTGTTATAATTTATATTTCAGATGACGACAATAACACAATTTGATTGCTTATAATATAATGGTGGAAGAAGAATGTAAAAAAAATAAAAAATCTTCAATAATGCCTACGTCCGAGGACTGTGCACCCAGACAAAAATCTGACGTTGGTAGAGCAGCACGTAAAGCTAAACGTGTACGGTTTCTTGTCAATGGCGATCGATTTTGTAAAGGTAAATTTATTTTGTTACTTAACCATAGTTTTTTTTTTTTTTTAATCTAAAATACATAAACTTTTAGTATTTATTATAAGTACAAGGTGCAGCAGTGGGTTCTGACAAATTTTAATTGAAGTTAATTAGCTAAGTATTAGTGGCAGAGTTATAAAAGAAATTTATTCAACATAAAAATTATATTTATAATTGTTATTAACAAAATTTTAACTTTTAAAAATTACATTACTTAAGTGGCAGTCTTCATTTTGTATTCAATCAGCTATCTGTATGCATACTGTCCATAACTCCTTATAGCACATACACGTCGATGGCTTTAATTTTCCGTCTAATATTTTCTTTTAACTCTTGTAATGTATTTGATATAGAGGTGAACACTTAAGATTTCAAAAGCCCCACAAAAAGTAATTGAGTGGCATTAAATCTGGATAATTTGGTGGCCAGGCAATATTATCTCCATTTAGCGAAATCATTCTATTTGGAAATATTCTCTTAAGAACAGTTATTGAAATTTGCTCCTTAAATTTTGTAGCACTATCTTGTTTGAACCACGTATAATCTACAAACCAAACATACTTATAGAACCATACTTAGTTTGTGATTTTGTGCAATAGTGATATTACCTGGGCCACTACATTCTCCAGATTTGACGCCACCTGATTTATTTTTGCGGGTATTTTGAAATCTAATATGCTAACCAATAAATCACCCACATTAATAGAGTTTAAAGAAAATATATGAGTGGAAATTACAGCCACCGATGTGCATATGCTACAGATTGTTATTTAGAGTATGACAGTATACGTAAGTGGATAGTCAAATGTATACAAAACTAATTTTCAAGAGTTAAAATTTTGTTAATAACAATAATTAATATAATCTTTATGTCAAAAAAAAATAAAATTTGTTTTATTATTCTGTATCTAATACTTCCAGAGTTTACTGCCGCACCCTGTAGTTTGTTGAAAATAAGTATAATATTATTATGATTTATACATACATTATTTTTATGCAAATAATTAAGCAATACATTTATTAGTATTTAATAATTAATAAAGAAATAAAATCAGATTATTGTTTTTTACTGAATACTGAAAAGATTCTGTATTTATTCTAATATTTACAATATACTAAATAATTGTAATAATTTATAAAAATTAAAAATAATTTAATATTTTCATTACATGTAATTAGAATGAACTGTATATAAACTCTTAATTAATCAATATTAATTAAACTTTGTATTTGCTGATCAGCATAGAATAAACATTAGGGTATAAATACCTTTTTAAAATTGGATATTTTTTTTTTTAGTGAGAATTTTGTTGCTTTTACTACTTATAAATTTTTATTTTATATATATACCTATATATATATATATATAGTATTAACTAAATATTTAATTTTGTTGTTCTTTTATGACTTATTATGATCCTTTTAATAAACTAAGTAGTATTTAAATTATATTTAACGGCATTAGAATTTAAGAATGTTGAATATTTTTGAATTTTAAACTTGTGGTTTTGTAAATAAAATTAAAATAAGACAGCATAATATTCAATTTTTATTTAAAATGGTATAAAAATTATGAGTTATTAAAAATCATTTTATGCAAAACTGTAGGAAACTGAAAAAGAAATTATTGTTTTTTTTTTAGATTTGTATTAATTTTTTTTTTCATTTAAACATTGAAGTAAAATACTTAAAATGTAATGAAAGGTATATATCCAAAATAATGGTTATTGACTTAAAATTTATTTACTCATCACTTCTCCTATTCTAATAATTTCTATAATTCATTATATCATTTTTGTTTCAGGTGTGGTTGTGGCAATTACTCATGAACGATATCGATCATTTGACAGCCTTTTAGCAGAATTATCAAACACACTATCTGAAAACAAACATCTACCCAGTGGGGTAAGAACATTATTTTCAACTGATGGTCAAAAAATATCTGAACTAGATGATCTCGAAGATGGAAAATTCTATATTTGTTCGGGTGGAAATAACGCCATTAAAAAACTAGATTATGCGGCTTTAAACAATGTCAAACCTTCGAGATCTTTGACTAAACTACAAAACTCTTCAAATTTGCATAGTCCAATTAAACAACAATTACACCTCAACATTAGGCCTAAAATAATATTTGTGGTAAGAAGTGGTACCAGACCCAGAAAAATTATCAGAATGTTATTGAACAAACGGAATTCGCCTTCATTTGAACATGTCCTTACACTTATCACAGAATCTATAAAATTAGATACTGGAGCAGTTCGTAAAGTGTATGTATCATCTGGATGTGCAATCAACCGACTAGAACAATTTTTTGAACTAGACGATTTATTCTTTGCATATGGATCCGAGCGTGTATCTCCAGACGATTTAAAACTAGACTTTGAAGAAATGAAAACCATACAATCTCACAAACGTGGACTGAGAAAGCCAGCCAACGAATTGAAAAATGGAACTCACTGTATGGATGAAAGTGGTAGACGAGTTCCTCAGTTACCAAAACCAACTAAAACCAATCGGAGTATAGTTAGTTCTATACCGAATAAAGTTCTAAATAGGTATATTAGACCATAAGATATATGTGTGTGTGTGTGTATTGCTCCAAAACAATCACAATGCATTTTCTCTCTGTATCAAATTTTAGACATAAACAATTTAATTTCATATTTTTTTTTTTTTTTATTAATTCCATCAAAATGCTTACTTAATATGGTGTTATAAATAAAAAAGTAGACTTACGACTTTCTAGATTTTTTTAAGTCAATTAAACATATATGTGAGGGAGGTCATATATTACATTTTAAAGTCTTAATATTAAGAATTCAGAATTTTATGAAATAAATCTTGCAAAAAAATTTCTAATTTCCATTATTTTTAAAGTTCTATACATAGCTCAAAATTGGTCAAATGTTTTTGAAATTGTTATTAAGTATGTGCGTGACTATTCTTAGTAGTTTGTGAAAGTTTCAAGTTTGCAGCTCTATTATTTTTTATGTTGTTTAAAAAAAAACTTAGAAATAAAAAGGGTGGAAAAGAAACCAAAGCAGGGTTAATCCAAAATAAATTTGAAAAAACGCGAAACAGCTCCATTACCAAAATCCAAATGTATTAAAAAACAATACTTACTATGATGTATATTATTTATTTAATTACGAAAAATTCAGTTATATTATTTTATTGTAAGTTGATAAATGTATAATTTATTATTATACTATTTTACACTTTATACTAATTTTTAATTTTATTGTATTTGTTTAAAATTAAAATTAAAATGATGAAGCTATAAAAAAAAAAAAGTGAAAACACTTAACGACTGTTACCCATGTATAATTAAATTTTTATTTGAAAAAAAAACTCACTTTTTACTAGAATATTACTCACTTAAATGAAAGGAAAACTCATTTTTCTCACTATTTAAAAAAATAAATAAATCAAGTAGCAACCCTGTACTTTCAATGTATTAATTGATCTTTTGATGGAATATGAAATTTAAAAACAGATTTTGATTCATCATACAATTTTCTTGATATAATTTCTCACATTTTTTCAAATTTTGTGTTAAGAATATCAAAAAATTAACTTTTGGTGATTTTAAGGTTTCTAATATGTTTGGAGTTGATTTGTGGGCTTTTAGGGAAAAACAAAAAAAGTGAAAAATTCGATTTAAAGGAGACTTGGCGATGAAATCAAATCTGTTTTTAGATTCCTTATTGCATCGGTAGATCAATAGGTTGGAAATAAAATATATCTAAATTTCTATGAGGCACGTATAATAGACAGAAATAAAATTATTGGTTCCAATCCCCTTAAGTTATGGCTAATCTTTTATGCATAATTAATATATTAATAGTTTATTTTTGTATTTTAGGTATACCATTGGTGATCGTCTTGGTGATGGAAATTTTGCTGTAGTTTATAGGTGTTATGACAAACGAAATAATTCAGAGTATGCATTGAAAATTATCAAAAAAATTGAAGTCCCTCAAATGAGCCAAATGATTGAAAATGAACTTTCAATATTAAAATCTATAAGCCATCCAAATATTATCAATTTAATATCTGATCTAGTGACACCTTCTGAAGTCTACCTCATCACAGAGCTAGTTAGTGGTGGTGATTTGTTTGAAGCTATTGCTAAGCCTACTGAATTTGCTGAGCATGACATTCGGCTAATGACAAGAAATTTGGCTTCGGCCTTAGCATATCTTCATGGAATGGACATTGTTCATAGGGATGTTAAACCAGAAAATCTCCTGGTTGAATTTGATGGCAGTGGACATGTTCTGCACTTGAAACTAGCCGACTTTGGTCTGTCACAAAAAGTCAACGAACCTTTATACATGGTATGCGGTACTCCCACTTATGTAGCTCCTGAAATTCTCACGCAAGAAGGTTATGGCGTAAAAATAGATATTTGGGCTGCTGGAGTGATATTATACATACTTCTGTGTAGTTTTCCACCATTTGTCAGTGAAAACAACTGTCAAGAAGAACTTTTCGACGACATACTTAGTGGGACATATGGTTTTCCAGAACCATATTGGGATAATGTGTCCGAAGATGCCAAAGACTTAGTTTGCTCAATGTTACAATCTAACCCCAGTCTGAGATTTTCAGCTGAAGATGTTCTAGATCATCCTTGGTGCGATGAATTCGATTTGTGATGAAAAATCTTCCATATTTAATATACTATTATTTTTAATTGGCTAAAAAAAAAATTATTGTTCCATAATAATAATAAAGTGCATTTGATTTGTATATCACACCGGTATTTTATTATTATTATTTTTAAACAACATACATTTTTATAAATATTTATTTATTATAATAATTATTATTTTTTTCTTTTTGTGTAGTGATCCTAGTATTAAGCAATCATAAGATGATGTATTTAAACATTGATCAACTATTTGTATGTATTAACTAATAGTCTGTGTAAAATGAAGCCAAAATATTAGACTCTTCCTATTTGGTATTACAATTAAAAATTTAAAGTGATACTGTTTTATTTATTATTATATATATATTTATTATTATTTTTTTTTTTTTTTTTTATAAATAATAACAATCATCTCAAGTGTATTTATATGCAGTGTCATAGTTTACAGTACTGTTTTTATTATTATTTTAGCATAGATTTAATAATTGTTTAAAAATACATTTGTTCAGCTTTTGTTTTAAAAATGTATTTATTTTGACTCGAATAGGCTGAACCCAAATGGATAATTTATAGTTTTTATAATTTTGTATGTGTTTTTGGATAACATCAAAATATGTAGTCAAATCATAAAAGTTTCATGCGAAAAACTTTAATGGAAAATTAAATACAAAAACAAGTAAAATGAATTGAAGATTGTATACTAATTTAATCACTAAAATGTTTCTCTTTTTTTTTCTTCTGAATTTTTAAATTATTTTTTCTATTTTCAAATTCTTATGACACATTTTATAATGATTGTACACTGTATTAGTAAATTTTCAAGTCTAGTTTCTTATATGAAAATAAAGCTTGATTGACAATTTTATTATTATTATTTTTTTTTTTCAAATCGAAGCCCAAGATGTTATTAATTTTACAATGATGTGCAATATTATTTACCTATTTGTTTGCCAAATCCATAATTAAATATTTCGACTTGGAGCTATAGATTGTAATTAACATTAAATTTATTATACGTAGGCCGTCTCATAAATAAATCACTAAAATGTACTGAATAATAAAAAATGAATTTATCACTTTAAAATGTTAACACAATAAAATAAACATAATATTTTTAATTATTCTACAATGGAGTAACTTGAAAATGTCATATCGAAAATACACAGCACAGTTTTCATCTAAGTACTTTGCGTTCACGACCTCTTCCTAGTTTTGAAAAATAATTCTTCCGGTTTTTTTTTTTTTTTTAATAAACTAAACAAGAAAAAATCAAATTAAATACAACTCATTCAAAATTAGGGAGTCATGAATGTAATTATACTAAATACTTGATGGAAAATGTACCGTGTATTTTCGATACGGCATTTTTAAGTTATATGTCTTATTTTATTGTATTGACATTTTAAAACAATAAATACATTTTTCAGTTTACTTTTATAATACCTAATTTATGGTACACATTAAACTACTATAGAATTTTATTAATATTAATGTCGGGCAGTATATTTTTTTAATATATTTACTAATTTTATTAACATGTACTGTTCATTATAGAAACCATTGATTATTATATCGCTGGTATTCGTAATTTTATCCAATTCTTATAGTACTTTCTGTCTCTATTCACAATCTACATAGGATACTCCGTGTGTGGATGATTGTCAATTCCATATTATGTTCTGTACATTATTGTCAGTGTGTGAATTGATTTCGATAGGTTTCTCAACAATCTGTCTTTAGTGCGGTAAATATTTTGTGTAAAAAAAACTATTAATCCCTAATCCCGAATTTCTTGCCTTTCTATGAAAGTCCAAGGACGGCTCCATAGGCGGAGATCCTGGCAAATATTAACTTAAATATTTTGCAGGATACTATATATGTATTATTTCCGATCTATAAAATTATTGATCAAAATTTTTGGACCAGTAGTATCCTATTTGAAAAAGTGTTTCCGTACATACGAAGAAAAAACTGTGCACTTTGCACCTCGGATGGGATACTCATTAACACCACATCAGACTTTATATTATTAGAACATAATTGTACTTTTTTAAGCGCATAAATGCATGCATACTAGTACTTTTTAAGATCATTTAAGTTCCGAGCCCTAATTATAATATTAATATCATTGGCATGTTGATGTTGATACCCTCAAAGCATAAAATAATATTATACATTTATTAGAAATATTATGTTGTTAAGTATTAACATTGATTATAAATACTATTTATAATCAACAGTATTAATCATAGACAATTATTATAAAATAGGTATTTAAAACACTAAATAGCGTTTTGTCGATTTAAATGAACTGCATAACAACAAAATAGCCGTCTGTTACTATTCCACATTAACTATAATGTTTACAGTTGATTTTATCACCATTTAAAACGAAAAATAATAGCGTTATACATTATAAACATGGCTGGGATTTTATTCCCCCTAAAAAAATCGCAAAAAATGCCTTAAAAATCTTGAAAATTCAGTAAAAAAAAAAAAAAAAGGAGTTAAAACGTTGTTGTTGGTAAGTAAAGATCATGTTATGATGAAACACATTTTTTCGTTTGGACCAGATTAGTGGAATAAGTTTGGACCAAAATGCATACGACAATAATATTACTAAAGTTTTCAAGTTGAGTTCATTTCAATAATATTAGGATAATTTACTGTTCGGTATAACGGTATAAATCTACCTAAATTCCTCGGGTCTCATTAATAAGACGTGTAACTTTAGAAGTTTAGATTAACGATTAAAAAAAAAAAAAAAATCTTGATTTTCTATAGATATAGGTCGCAGTCACGTGAAATAATGTAAAAATGCAAAATACTTAATATTATCTAAAGAATTAGCTAAGACAATGGAAACAATGTAACGTATTTCGTTTATTTTTATTTTTTTTTATTATTTTGTTTTTTAATAAAGTAGTAAGTTCGTATCACGTATTAATAATTTATGTAAATATAATTATTACAATAAAATAGGTTGTCTTAACAAAATTCCATGTCAGAATTCGCGCATACCTAACTTAAGCACAAATAATTATCAAAATATTGTTATCTTATTTATGTATCGATTACGGTTCTAAGATATATACATTAATTTTGCCATTATTTTAGATTCTGAACAAAGTGAAGAAGCTAGTGTTTTTACAATGATGTTTATTTATTTATTTTTTTTTTTTTCTGTTAACACTTTTTCGTATAGAAAT